>JAQQZY010000005.1:56611537-56621537 GCA_030068375.1 Ostorhinchus rueppellii
GCATCCCTGCTTAGACTGTTGCCCCCGCGACCCGGCCCCAGATAAGCGGATGAAGATGGATGGATGGATGGATGGATGGATGGATGGATAGATTTGATAATTACTGCAAGGATGAATATTTTTTCAGCTGTAATAAGTTTTTTAACCTTTTAACTGACCTTCTCTTTTCTTAAACAACTATTAGTGTGATAGAGAGCATAAAGAATGGACTGTGTATCACTGGAAAAAAGTCATGCTGTCTGATGAGTTCAGGTTGACCATGTTCCAGAGTGATGGACACATCAGTGTGAGAAGAGAGGCAGATGAAGTGATTACCCATCATCCACAGTGATCCAAGGCAAAGGCTGTTTGGTTATTTTGACTAACTTCATTCTCTTCTAAGACCACAAATTACTGCAGACCCTCTTAACACCCAAAGTATCTCTGCTTTAAACACCAGATAAAAAGAAGTCCTTAAAAATCCCAGCAGCTCCCCTTTATCCACTTCTGAACATGACCTTTGGCCTCTTGGAAGTTCTGAACTCCCTTGAACTCACTCACAACCTCGTCCCCTTGAAAGCACTGTCTACCATCCCCTGAAGAGAAAAAGAGCTTCTTTTACTCCTTCCTCTTCCTTTTAAATCCCTGCACACACACATACACACACAGAGAGAGAGAGAGAGAGGACTGTAAAAGTGGAAATAGTGCAAATAAAAATCATTTTTATGGGAAGGCAGAAGGAGGAGAAAGGCCCCCTCTCTGTGAGCCTCATCAGGTTTGGAGTTCAATGCATTTACACATTTTAGTTTCTGAACAAGACAGGAGAGTATCAAAAGGATGGACAATGGCCACTTGACAATGACAATGTCAAGACGAAAACTTCAGTAATTGTGAGTTAACCCATATTCAAAAGCACAATGTTATTCAACACTTAGGTCAATGTTCCTTCAAATTTTCCAATTTACCTGTGTGCTGTGAGCACAATAAAGCAAAGATAAGTGGTAGTTACTCCCAAGAATAAAACAGTATGTCAACACCCTTAAAGATTAGACTCTGAGATGAACCAGGGCAGCATAGGATTTCATGTCTGTGTCTCAGGTCTGTCAGATCTAAACAATAAAGTCCTTAAGCCAGGTTAGTACAGAGGTCATTAAGTCATTTGAACAAAGAAAGAAACAACTCCTTGTATGATTAAAACAATAAATCTGATTATTCTTCCTCTTCTTTTTTTTTTTTTTTTTTTTTTACAAGGAGTCTACAATATGTGGGAGCCTTCTCACTCAGCCTTATTTAATTCTTCTCCCCAGGTGTGCCCATGCTGCATGTGAAACCTGATAGTAGATTAAAGTACCAACCCCAGAGAGGAAAAATGCTTTTAGGAACTTTTAAAAGTTTAGTTAACAGTGTGTTTTTAGTGCCCTCTAAAACCAACACTGCACCACATGGCCAAGACTGAAAGATGCAGCATCCTAGGGGGCGGGAGTGAGATGAAGGAGAGAAATAGACAAAATAAGGGAGACACTGTGCTGCTCTTTTTAGCCATCAGAACTGGACTGGATTGGACTGGACTTAGTTTCCCAAAGAAAATGAAATACTTGTTTTGACAAGCAGACACACACTGAGAAACACCTGGAGATTGGAGACCTTTGCCCCCTTATATCATCCATCCATCCATCTTCTGAACCACTTTATCTTTGAGAGCGTTGCAGGGGGGCTGGAGCCTATCCCAACTACCTGTGGTTGAAGATGGGGCTCACCCTGGACATGTCACCAGTTCATCATATTCATCATCATATCATATCTACTTCAATAAATAATTCCACTGTTAAAAACAGGCCAAAAGAAACACATCCCCAAAAAAGAAATGACCTTGATTTATCTAAAGAAATCTGTAAAAGCCCTCAGATAATTACTACTCATTTATTAACCAACCATCAGTTCGATAGAGAGCATAAAAGATTGGACTGTGCTTGATTGAAAAAAGGTCATGTGGTCTGATGAGCCTAGGTTGTCCCTGTTCCAGAGTGATGGGTGTATCAGGGTAAAAAGAGAGGCAGATGAAGTGATTAGCCATATTGCCTTGTGCTTACAGTCCAAGCTTTTGGGGACTATGTCCAAAAAAATGATGTGCCCTGGCTACTGTCAAGAAATAGATTTATTTTATTTTATTTTACTTTATTTCTAAGATGACAATGCCCGGATTCATCAGGCTCAAATTTTGAAAGAGTGGTTCCATTATACACATGGACTGGTCCAGACCAGAATCCTATCGAGAATGTAGTGTCACAATAAATGTCATAACATTTAGTTTGCATCCTGACCGCAGTAGGATTTTGCTCTTAATTCTAACTTGATGTTGTCTGTGCATAAACTTAACCTGGAAAAATGTTGCACACAGTTCTTGTATACAACAATTTTTGTTGCATAAATGTAATGTAGTTTCTGGAAACACACTTGACCATGAGCAATTTTGTCAGGTGAGACAAGACGAAATATGTTCATCAACGACCCTTTTTCTCATGACAAAAATGAGACGATGACGAGACTAAAAACACTTTCTAAAGCCCAAATTCCACCGAGTGTGTCTGCGGTCTGTCTCCGCTCCGCTGCGGCTGCGGAGCAGATCCGTTTAAAGTATAATCAATGCGTGTACTTCCACCAGCTGCGGCACTGCTGCGGATCTGCTCCGCCGGCCTCCGGCAGACGGAGCAGATACGCAGAGCTTCTATTTTTGCCGGATGACAGACCACGACGCAGCAATTCCGCACACAGCAGATCGTGTGGGACAGGAAGTTCAGCACAAACACAAAATAAAACTTCTGTAGATTTTTCAAAATAAAATAAAATCAACCGTGTCAACAATGGAATCGCAATTATCTCCAGGACAAGGAAGATCAGCACCAGGTCTTTGTTTGCTACTACTAATCCTCCGAATGGATGGAGTCATCTGTAAATAGTAAACTTCCCTGTCTGCATATTGTGCAATTATACATTAAATCGCAAAAGCTCGTTGTTCCGCTGCAAGGTGGAGCCGCAATGCTTCATACCACAGACGGATCCAGTGAGAGTTGACGCACGTCGGATGACAGAGGGGAGCGGAGACGGACCGGATACGCATCTGGTGGAATCCCGGCGTAAAAACACTGACTAAAACTTGTTAATGTGCCTTTTCGTTGACAAATAAAAACGAGACGAAAAAGTATTGCAGGAAATATAAACTAAAAGAAAACTCATTCCTCATTTTCATCTATAGGAAACGCAACATCTCCCTGTCCATAGGGATGGAGCGCAAGAGAGAGAGCGCCCACAACAGAGAGCGGAAGAGAGAGAGCAAGAGAAAGTGTCCGTACTCGGAACTGGATCAGCTGTTTGTCCTTGTTTTGATCCGAAGCTCTGACCCACTGGTCGGGTCTCTGCCCAGCTCTGCCTGGCTGTGAGCCGTTCATGACTGTTTAGCGTATAAGTGAAACAAACTTACACAGAACTGAACCCAACGTGTAGATGGTTGTATTTTAGGTCTACAGTAGTTCTGTCCTTTTAAGTTTTTATTCTATTTTTGAAGCTGTGTCTGCTCAGAAGAGTCTGTAGTTGTAAGAGTCATATATTTAACGACAGTTTTTGGTTTTTGTTTTGGTTGGTGTATTTAAATAAAATTTAGTCAGAACCAGTGCATCATTTGTAAATCTATATTTAATCAACAAACCAGACACTTTTAGCAGAGTTGCATTGAACATTTATTCATTCAATTCATTCAAGATGCTTGTTTTTTTTCCAGGTAATTATGGCATTTAATCAATATTTTAGCTGTGAATGTGTCAACTGGAATGATAAACAAAAATTATCCCTGAAATGAAAAATTAAAAGAAACTTAAATGTTTTGACTAAAACTAGACTAAAATGCTGGGTCTTACAGTCGACTAAAATTAGACTAAAATGTTGGGACTTTTAGTCGACTGAAACATGACTAACAAAAAAATTATATGTGAATGACTAAATGTGACGAACACTAATAAGGAACTTTGACACAAGACTTAGACTAAATCGAAAAATGGGTGACAAAATTAACACTGATGTGAATGTCAGGCTACAGGCAATATGTTGGCAATGTGTTCTTTTACCCCAACTGGTCAAGGCAGATGACCATCCTTCCTGATTTCCTGCAGATTTCTGCCTGTTAAAAGGAAATTTTTACTTGCCACTGTCACAAGTGTTTGCTCCTGGAGGATTCTGTGAGGTTTCTGTAAATTGGCTTGAGAGTCTGGTTTCGATACATATAAAGCTCAATATATAAAGTGTCATCAGATAATTTTTATTATGATTTGGCGTTATATAAATAAAATTTGATTGATTAATTGATTGATTAATCTAAATTGTCCATATGTGAATGTGAGAGTGTTTATTTGTCTCTAGATGTCAGTCCTGCAATGAACTGGTGACATGTCCAGGGTGTACCCTGCCTTTGCCCATGAAGTAGTTCGGATAGGCTCCAGCGACCCCCGTGACCCTAGTGAGGATAAAGCAGGTTCAGAAATGAATGAATGAATGATATTTAATTGAGAGCAAGTAGCTCTGTTAAGTTAAAAAAAAGTTGACAAAAACTCACTATGAACTCACCATGAAGGTTATAAATAACATCTGCTAACCGTCTGTTCTCTTGCCCTTAAAGTTTTGCAACAGTGAATTCTTTTTTTCCCATTGTTGGAGACAGCTAACAAGCATAGGTTTGGAAGATTCTACACACTTTCTGTGCTACATGTATTCTCATTCAGTCCTTGGAATTTGAAAACTCAAAAGAGGTCATGTCACTTTAAAAACACAAAGATACCTATTTGATGGCATTAAAGTATTGAGGCTTTTTTCTTTTACATGAAATGATGAAGAGAAAAGTGATTTTAAATGTTTCACCCTCTCCATCTTCTGCAGGGCCAGGCCACTGACAAGGGTGCTCTTGACCTCTTCATACCTGTGCTTGTAAAACCAGCCACAGGGGGTCCCAACAAGTGAAGAAATGGAAGCCATGTGATACAAGACAGTGCCTATAAATATGGTGGAGATCACAGGGGCACTTAATGCAGGGGTGGGGAGACTGCTTTTTTACCAGCACGTCTACAACATCTTAAAAAGGTTCTGTCATGTCATATGAAACCAATAAAATCCAAACACTTCCTTCCGTATAGGCTTCCTAACCCTCCACCACTCGCCACACTTTTAAAGCAGGTATGTTATTTTCGCCTTCCCTCTTCAGTTTTATTTGGTCATTTTTCTGACCCTTACTTGTTTTTTCCTTTATGTTTCTCTTCATATTTGAAGTCCATCTTGTTCTTCACTCTGTTTTGATATATCCCTCATATACAAGCAACTGTACTGTACTGTGTGACAGAGTGGTAGGAATTAAATTATGGTGTAAGAGGTCAAGAAGAGTGACCAGAACATTACAGGGAAGAGGAATGAAGAACAGTTAAGGTAACTGTAACAATAGCTTAAGGTTAGAGTTACCTAAACCCTCCCCGTTTAACCCTAATCCTAGATTACAACAGTAGTGTGGGGCCCATGTTAAACTTCATTTGGAAGGGAGCATCTCGTACCTTTGGGTTCAACATGTGGCTGAAATACAGTCTAAACTACATCAGTTTAACAAGGTTTAAATGAGACCGAAAACTCACCTTTAACCCTTTAATACATCACTGTTGACCTGGTGGAAGTACTCAATTCTACTACTAATCTGAATTACCTTCTGCAAATTCTATTCTACTTTATATGTAATTATCTAGTGACAGAGGTTAAACATAAACTCTGTAGGCCCCTTACCATGCCAAATCTTGTTCCACAACCCACCTACAAATATTCCTAATTTATTTCTCTGCAATATTGTTGAAGAATCCATCAAGTCCCAGAAAGTACCAGAAATCACATGACAGATCGGGAGGCTTCCAACTGTTTCTTTTAAAGAAACCTTTTGATGTTTTCTATGGTCTGTTTTGAATAAAATATGGGTTTATGTGATTTGCAAAACATTTCTTTGAGTTTTTTTAGTTACAATTTACACAATCCACCAACTCATTTAGAATTCTTTTAAATGCATCCATCCTACACATGTCAAATGAATCAGTTCCCAGGAACAGAAAGAATACCCAGATACCCAGTGTATCCCTCACAGTAACAGCTGGACTGACGGTGGATCAAGGATGATTCCTCTGTCTCTCTTCGCGACAATGAAAGTCTTTAATCAATGTGCTAATGAACAGAGGCAGGGGAACGACCCAGGAGAAAAGAGGCCAAGAGGTAGACAATTTCTGGAAATGATTACAGACTCATTTCCTTGTTTATCCTGTCTTTGAAAAGAGAAAAAGACCCCCTGTCCTCCACCTCCACAGGTCTGTCACTTATTGTGCCACAACTGCTGCTCCCCACCCCCATCAGCACCGTCTCTAAGACCTCCATTGGTCCATTCTTAATCACTTTCACTCCATGTTCTTTCATTTTAACTCCTGTGCTTTGACAGATTTGTTTCACTCTTTCAAAAAACTATTTCCTTCATTCCTGTGTCCTTTTTTGCTATTTCTTTTACAGTCCCTCTTCTCTTGCGCTCCACTCTATTGTGGAATTGAGGGTTCCACTTGTAAACAATTTCTCCACAAGATCAAGCTGAGTCCCGTCCCTTTTCAAACTGGGACTATGGTCTGTGCCAGCTCTTGTCTGTTTCAAGTGGGAGAGCTGGCTTGGACTGAAGTTAATGGTTAGAAATCCCTAACTAACCTCTCCAGCAGCTGTCTCCAGAATCCCCTCTTTCTCATTTTCCCCCCTCTCCCTCTCTGCCTTAAAATAAGGGATGAGGGTGCTGCTTGATTGTGGAGAAGAAAATGCCAGGAATTTTTTCCCCCTAAATTTGCCTTTTCCTCCAACAAGTGGTTCAAAGCCGGAAGAAAATGAAGGACGGAGTGCTGGAGGGAAAATGAAGCTCTAAAGCTCTATTCCCCTCTATTTCTTCCTGTCTCCTCCTTTCACTAAATCGAAGAATAAGAAAGACTCTCCATTGGACATGTCTTTCATTTTGAGACATAGGTTCAAAGGCACTGGGAGATTTGGGCCTTTTGTGAGGGTTTGAAGGTAATGATGGGGCGGGAGGGGGGACAACGTCCAATTCCAAACAGCTTCCTGGCCTATTCTGCCCAGAATCTCTCCAAGCCCTTGGCTGTAGAGCTGAGGCCTAATCCACACAAATCTACACTACCTGGAGAAAAGCTGTTTCCAGTCTTCAAGTGGCTGAAAGTACTATTAGAGTGGAGGCTGCTGGCTGACTGCTGAATCCTGGTGGCTGCCTGTTTAGCTTTTAAGCAAACACATAAATGGAAGGTCAACAACTTCTCTGAATTTAAATGATAATGGGTAGGTTACAATCATTAACACAACAATAAATTATCCAAGACATTTAACCCTATTAATAAATAAATAAATTAAAAAAATATTTTATTGTACACTTTCAGAAAAACACATAATAAAACTATGACATAATCATCACCTACATGTTTTTTTTCACATCTTCGTACATTAGGGGACTTGCATACATACATACATTAGGGGAAAAATCTAGGCAAAACAAATATCTACCTAAACCTTTTACATTTTTAATTTCCAGCCTGTGCAGACAAAAACTTAGTTTTGAATCAATGCTTTTGTTTGTTTTTTTTTACTTTTTTCATATCCACTCTTTTCACTGAACTCCAACTCTAAGCAAGGATCTATTTTAGCTTAGCATTACAAGATAAGGTTAAATCATGTCTCTATTAGACTCAGTGGCAGCTGGTGAAAATATTTCTTGGTGGGGCACAGTATGCAAGTCAGTTTTTCGGATGCCCTATAACCACATATCATGATAACTATACACCAAAGCGTATGCACCACCATTTTAAAATATTAACTTAAATTAAAATAAAAATACCTAGTATGTGTTTTTAGTCATTTGTTTTTATATGTACATTTCATCTGTCTATCCTTCAAACATGAAGATTTTTCCACAATGCTATTGTTAGTCAGGCATGTCCCTGATAAGTGTTTTTTCCATTGATAATGTGGCCAATGCATTCAGACCAGGGGCGAAGGTAGTGCGGGTAGATTGCTTGGCATTTAAAAAAAAAAATTGAAGGGCTAACCTATGAGCTAAATGACATTGCTGTTACTGCTCCTGCCAGAGTTCAAACCAGGTCTCCTGCATCGTAGTCATTAGTGTTACACACTGAGCTATCCAGCCACTAGTGTGTACTCCAGTAGTCTTTCCTACTTAGCAATCTGCTAATATATATTTAGTGAACGTACATAATTTTATGTTAGTAATTTTAAAAGTAGCTCACAAGCTGAAAAGCTGTGGGAGGTTGTGATTCTTTTTGGGGTGTGATTTTAACTCTTGTGGTTAGCACGTGGGTGTAAATTTTTGCACCCCAAGGCTCTCCTATCTCTTGTATTGGGGGGGGGTCTACATGCTATTTCTAACAAGAGTCTGGGTGTTTCTCAGTACATGTTCTTGTCTATTCTGTTCTCATGATCTCGTGAAATGTCATCAGTCAGGACCCATGTACTGTTCCATTCAGAAGTTCACACAAACCAAGACTGGGTGGAATACTCAAACGCTGTTCTTGTGTTCTGTCTTAAACCAAGGACACACTGTTGGTGACTCATGTCAAGTTGGCTGGTAAATATCCCAAGATCCATTTCTTGTTACTGTCAATTTACCCTTAAAGGCAACACCTGCTTCTATAACTTACCTCAGAAATGTTTTATTGAATAGATGACCATCACGAGATGATGTGATACAATGTTGCAACACATGTGAAAGGCAGAATTGCAAGAAAATACATCTATTATTATGACATGGGATTCAAGAAAATTTCTTTATTCAGTTCTGAAGAATGCTTAAAATGTATAAAACTATAGAAGACATCTAAAAAGTACTACACATGTATTGAATTCAAATTATGTGACATTTTGTAGTGGATTGCTGGATTACGTTAGGGAGCTGATCGCACAAATACAACACCTGCTCCCCAAGGGTGGAAAGTTCACAAGCACGTAACCGTTCCAGTTATAGAGAGACTTGCCGTCTTAGGAAGTCTGTTCTCTGGGGCTGTTCTTACCAAGACTGTACTTATCAAGTTCACAAGACTTGGTGAACTCGATATTGAGAAACTCCTATTATATGGTAAAGGGAGAGCCAAACAGACACAAACAGGAAACACGTCACTTGACTGGTTGCTAAACAATTGAAATTTTTTAAAGAACACATGAATATTTAAATAAACAAGCTATACATCATACAACCCATGAGTTCCATGTATAATCTGCATTTAAGAGTTTATAAAATTATTTTATGTGATTCCTATCATCTTCTTTTTGTGAGACAGGTGGGTTGGCATCCTTGCATTCTCTATCAACAAGCCACCCTGACTGGACCTAATCTTGTAGTTTCTCTGATTGACATGAAGATAAAGCACAACCTCTGCCCCATCAATGTAAACATGGCTTCAGTTAAACCCCAACTCAAAACTGGATTGCCACTGACCTTGTGGACATTGAGAGGTGACCAAATCCACTTGCAACAATTTCACAAGAGAAACACACACATTTTTAATGACTTCTTTTAATCAAATAGTATTGTGTTTATACTGTCACAAAAGATGTGAAGCGTGTGAAATATGTGAAACAAGTTGCAAGATTTTGTAGCATTTCACAAATGTAACATGAAACCAAATGTTCTTTAGGGAGCAAACCCTCCTTTAGCCAGACTGCAACAAGAGGGAAGACTGGACTGAGAGTCATCTAGGACATCAGAAGCCTGGATGCCCTGAAGAGACAGGTGACAACCTCCCATCATGCCACATCACGCCTTCTCTCTGCTGATGACACATTTAATTTGGCCTGGCAAGTAAGCATTTAACCTAGAATGAAATCTACAGACATTCAGATCAGGATTATTGGCTGACAAAGACATAAGATAGTTCAACATCTGCTGCTATGGCAGATAAAAATA
>JAQQZY010000005.1:56692723-56704565 GCA_030068375.1 Ostorhinchus rueppellii
AGTACCTTGTTGAATCTATGCCACAAAGGATTAAGGCAGTTCTGAAGGCAAAAGGGGGTCCAACCCGGTACTAGCAAAGTGTACCTAATAAAGTGGCGAGTGAGTGTAAGTGCCAATTTGACCGTATGTCTAAAAATACTGAGTGGATTACTGAAACTGTTACACAGTGAAGATTCAGTAAGGAGGATTGTGTGTCTGGGGCATTTGAATCTACTTAGATGGGTCTTCTGGAGATCTTCGCTAATTCACAGAGCCACTAATAAACAAAAGTGTCCACTTAGTAAACCAAATTGGTCATGATGATTAATTAATTAATTAACTAATTAATTATTAATTCATTTGAGGCAGGGATTGCTGTCGTTATGCTTGCAAAGATTTATGGGGCTATTTAAACTTCAAACTTCATTTGGACTTCCCAGTTTCCCTTTTAATCTAGTGGACCTATTGACAAGCTAACAAAGAAATAGTCCTAACAGCATCCTGCTGTAAAGAATCCAGCAGTCCTGTAATTTGGCAACCTCTCACACCACTCCCGACTGTCCCACTGGCCACCAGCAGCCCAGTTCTGTAAGTCTCTATCCAAGCCTCCCATCAGAGCTACAGGTATGACACCAGCTCCTGTAGTACAGGACTGCCTCAGCACTCCTCTTTCCTGATAGAGCAGCCACAGTTTTACTCAGATATCAGGCACTGGGGCCCGCTCAGCCACAGGGCTTTGAGACACACTTTTATGACTTAAGTATCTGGGACTCATATCCACAGTCATCAGCTCAATACACCTTCATCATATACAGAGGCAATCTCTGTCTACCCATCACAGTAATAACAAGTAATAATACCATTATACACATGAACACAACTTTAGTTTACCACTTACAATTTTTGTTCAGACAGCATATAACTAAATATATAACTTTATAAGTAAACCTCCTTAAAGGCAAAATTCAATTTTGCAACAACTTGCATTTCATTAACCAATAACTGGGAAATGAACGCTAATCTGAATTACTTATTCCGAACCTTGTAGCCTGAATTTAATCATTAACTTGGTCCAGCTCTCATACATAACCTTGACACTAGACCTTATGCTAAATGAAATCCATTAACCAAAAACAGAGAAAGAAAGACATCATGAAATTAGAGGTTTTGCAGCGTAGCATTAGCATAACTGTGCACAGATAACAGACACGGGCAGACTTCAAGATGAGTCTGTACATCAGAGAAAAACAAATCAGTGGAAGTGAAAAATGTGGAGTTCTTTTGATAACATGGACTTTATAATGTCCCCCTGACAAGGAGTTATATGTATTTACAATCAAGTTATTTCTTAGCTGTGATCTATTCATATGAAAAACTTTCATTTACACAACTATGCCCACTAAATCATTGGGTGAAATCTATGATTGAGAGGAGAGCAAAAGCCATCTCTGCATTAACTTTTTATTCTTGACCTAATTAGTGGTGACCTGTTTAACCCTCACATACTGTTTATTTGTTTACAGTTTTGTACCACAGATCAGAATGTGTAATTAGCCTCATGTCGGATCAATAAAATGATTATTTTCAGTGAGCAAGAGGAGTGTAGGTTTTAAGTTTTTTACACTGCTCATGTATATCAGGGCATTAGTTCAACTAGATGCACATTTAGCCTCATAAACTTGAATAAAAAAAAAAACTTGTTCAAAACTCACCCAACTCAAACTCATAAGTTTAAATAGTTTGTATAGTTTTAAGATCTGTGACAACAAACTTAGACTACAAGATAAATTGTTAATTTTGTAAATTTTTTTCTGCTCTGTGTTGAACAAATGTCATTTCCACCACATCTCAATATACAACAGTTATATGATTATAAATAACTTGTATCACTCTACAATTGTCTGAGACTCTTTTTTGTAACATTTTTTTAATCAGTTTTGAGAATTGTGGAGGATTTTTATGTGTGGTGAGAATTTTTACAATATAAATACGTTTATATCTTTTTTTAGATGTTTGTGGTGGTGGAAATGACAAATTAATTAATGTGAATGTAGAGAAACAGTGTTTATTTGAACATTTCTTAAATATTGATAATGATAGTACTTTAAGTATCTCCAGTTTAAGTTCACTTTAAGTTTTTATTTAGTTTATTGTTTATTACAGTTTATTGTACATTTTATTCTGCTTTTACTTTTTCCCTATAGGCCTGTGACCTTTCTGTTGTTGTCTTATGTGGCACCTCTTAAAAATAAATTAATTGATATATGAATACAACATATAATTATATTAGTAATACGTAATTAATTGAATGTGTAGTATTAAAAAAGTATAACACAGCTACTCTCATAATCAGTTGGACCTTTAATGTCATTTCTACCACAGGAAAACATGATGGAAATGACAGTGGTGGAAATGACATTTTGACCGTAGTTTGTAAAAAAAAAAAAAAAAAAAAATCAAAACTAGCCGAGCTGATTAGCTTCGAATTGATTCCTAACATTTCATACACGCAAGACACATTTACTTAAAAAAACTTTTTTTTTCTTATCTATAAATATACATATTTGGAAATAACATGCAATACATGCAATACATTTATGACCTGATCAAGCAATTATTACCTCAATTTTTATTCAAAAGTTGTTGATGAAATGGAAAATTCCCCCTATGTCCAACATGTGCTCTGATGTCACTGTACATTGTCATTATATATATATATATATATATATATATATTTTTTTTTTTTTTTTGTTTTTTTTTTTTTTTTAAAGGGACAACACAGTGCTGTGGTGGAAATGACTGTGAAACTGTGCAACAGCTATATTTTGGATCAAAAATAATATTGATATTTGTCTCATATTAAACACTATAATGTATTTTGATTATTTTACTGATATTTAATTCAGATACATCAACAGTTTTCAAATAAATCACGTTTTTAAAGATTATTTTCATTGTTGAAGTTTAAAAGTCTAGGTGTGTGACAAGGAGAAAACTAGGATTTTGACACTTCTAAGATGTTGAAAAGTATGGAGAAAAAAAATCATAATAGAAAGGTGGTATTTTTTTCTAAGGTGGTTTTATTGTTAGTTTGACAAAGAAAGTGGAATTTGTACAAAAAACGTGTGCAAAGAACATAAAAGTGCCCATTGTCTAAGAATCACCCATCAGTCAAATGTAATTTACATAGTGAAACATCATAATTATCATGACACTTCACATTTAGAGCTAGTCTAGAACAGACTCTTCAGCCAATTCACAGACACCAACAGAGTCCTCCAGGAACAAACACTTGGTGACAGTGGCAAAGAAAAACTTCCCTTAACAGGCAGAAACCTGGAGCAGACTCTGACTCTGGAGGATGGTCATCTGGTATGAGCAGTTAAAGAGGTTAAGGAGAGACGGTTAAATGAAGAGAAAGAGAGAAAAGGGACACACACACACACACAGAGTAAACTGAATTATAACTGATAAAAAAAAAAGTAGGCCTGCTGTTACTAATTACCAATAACTAGTACCGATACCTATAACTGCAAATATTACTACCCCAAATACAAGTAATAGTGGATATACTACAAAAAAAATAGAACCCTCTTCTGTCCATGTAACTATATGATAAATACTATCACAGCTATATGGATAAATTAATAATAATGATGGAGGTATATATTGTATACACTGTTAATTTATTTCAATTCTTACAACAAGGCAAAAATTGTGAAAAGATTTTATTTGATCAACATTATGTAATCATACACTGTCCAGCCCAAAAAAAAAGTCTCACATAAAAACTTCCACTAGGTTACCTTTATTTTATTTAACCAGGAAAGTCTTATTGAGATCAACAATCTCTTTTTCAAGAGAGTCCTGGACACGCATTCATACACCAGTGTAGGTAACACTAGAGGCAAGAAGGGTGAAGTGTCTTGCCCAAGGACACAACGGACTGACTTGGAGAGAGCGGCATTTGAACTGCCAACCTTCTGGATATTGGACGACCCCGCTCTACCACCTGAGCCATAGCCACCCCCTTTAGCTTTTATTACAGGATCCATTCACTGTGGCATCCTTTATGCCACACCATCCTTATGCAATACCACAATAAATGTTACAACATTAATGTCTGTCCAGAGATGCAGATCTTGTATTGATGATGGGAGAGACGGACTACTGTGTAGTTACAAAAATGATCAATCGGGTTCAAATCTAGACTCTGTGGTGGTCAGTCTACAAGTGAAAATGTTGTCTAATACCCCTGTAACACTCTCACAAACCTAATGAACCCTGGCATCATTCAATCTTTATCAAACTGATGGTTATTTAAAAACTGAGAAGCTAATAATTGTATCAGAGTTAAAAACTTGTTGCAGCTGAAACAGACCTCAGCTCAAACAAGTCTGAGCTTGTAACTACTCCTAGTAGTTGTCAAATTTACATGCCATATCAAATGTTATTAAGCATAAATAAACAAGTCTCCATAATGAAATTTGACTGGCACCATTTCTATTTTATAACGCACTGTGGTTTTGCAACTAATAGTTGCAAGGTAATGACTACAACAGGCAACAGGTCAATGTGAAGTTAAATGAGGTATACACCGGTTCCTAGGAGGTTCTGTTTTACCCACATTACACACAGAAACTAGAACATGTTTCCTTTCAAATACAATCTAGTACATCCATTTTGTTAGGCTTAGGCTAGTGTTAGATTTGTAATAACAAACAAAACATTCCTAAGTGAAACTTGTGTTTAAAGGGTGAATGTTAAGAGGTTGGATTTCAGTGGAAGATGTTCCTTTGGGTGGGCAATTCACAAAGCGGAAGTGTGACATTCCACCCACAGATATAGCTCCCAGAAATATGGCCCAGACAGTGTTTGTAATCAAAATATTTATTATTTTAAGTGGGTGTTTAAAAAAAAGGCTTTGGTTCTTACAGCCTGCTGAGCCCCTTCCTAAAATGTGTAGTCTACAATCTCCACTACTTACCCTTTGCGGGAAAATGACCACAAATAGACATGAAAGTTTTGATCTCCAGGTATCTCCTATTGCATTCCTGTTGATTTTTGTAGTATTCAGTGTCACGATCCAAAAGGACCAAATGTTGAGTGTGGAATATAGAGATTATATGATGATGACAATATTTGTGGAAAATCCCCCTCATCCAACAGTTTCCATGAGCTCTGGAAAGTTTAGAACTCTAAATTCTTTCATCTTGAATACAGTTGTGACATGTTTATTGCTTGAACATAACTCATTTTTGCATAGGCTTGGCTATAACAGATACAGACAGATAAAAGAACAGAAATGGAAATAAAAGGATTCTTGTCACAAACATCTTACTCAGCTGTAAAATAATGTGTCTTATAAAATTGATATATCCATTTAATGACAAATAGCCTAAACCACTGACTTCACTTTGAACATGTGCAGACCCCAGATAGCCTCTATTCCTTTCTGACCCACAGTGTGTGACAGTGTGTGCCTTTTAATAGACAGCTCCGCTTCACTATTTCCCGTGGTCAGTCACACAAACAAAAAGAGGGATGAGATGAGTTTCTCAGGGGAGTGAGGATAATAAAATCAGGGTGTCTGTGTGTCCTGAGTGGGGGCCATATTTGATGCTCTAACAGAATGAAGGTCTTTGGTGGTCCAGCCTGGCAGTCTTTTAGCTAAAGCAAGCAGATTTCTTTGAAGCCGAGCCACCTTGGCTTGAGAGCCATTACGCCCAAGCTTTTCTATACATTAACTGTACTACAACATCACAAGTGCATTACAGCCTGCCGCCCCTCCAGCGCCCAATTGTACTCCCTCTTCTTAAACATTACCCCAACAGAGCTTTTGATTTTATTTTCATTTTTTTTCTCCCATGCCGCTTATCCTCCTCCCCTCCCCCGATCGGATTAGGATCGATTGCCGCGTGGCAGAGCTGGCCCAGACATGAGGACCAGAACAACACTACAGCGTGATTGTGCTCCTCAGGCCCCGCCTTGGAGACTATTCAGGCGACTAAATAGAATGATTTGCCCTTAGATGTCAAATTTCCTCTGAGACAAGGATGTCAATACCAATTAGATTGTCTGCAGTTGCCTTAGTTACGCACGCCTGCCCCACTCCACCACCGCCACCCCCTAAACCGCTTTCCCTCTGAAGATACACTCACCCTCTTTTAACATCTCACTCACATCTCCTTTTTTTTTGGAGGCAGAGTGGTGGTCTCGGCACCAAGCCTTTAGCCTCAAATCAGTTTTATGACTGGCGCTGTGCAGACATTAGGCTAACTCCATTAGCCTCTCTAAAGGAGATGGCCTGAGGGGAAACTGAGGGGCCAAAATGGGACTGGGTGGCTATGTATGTGTGTCTTTGTGTGTTCATATGTGTGCAGTGAAAGGGTGAAGGGCCAACATTGTCTTACAGAGTCTTTTGGCATCTCCTTAAAGGTCACTGTCTGCCGGTTCAGGGAAGGAAAAAGCCCACTGAAGCAAGAACATAAACAAGAAAGAGAAGTGGGCAGAAAATGGATTAATGAACAAATGTAATTAGGTGAAGGGGAGGATGAAGCGAGTGGGATAGGGGGCTCTGTCTCCACTTAGTATCGTGGCTCCTGCAGGCGCTTAAGTGCTAACATGACAAACAGATGTGGCCATGGCTGGCCAGATACAGGCCTGCGCATACTCTCACACACACATACACACACACGCACACGCACAATTACAACTTCATTTATATAAATACACATATGGTCTTAAATTTGCCTTCTCTTCATCTTTGCTTCTAAGAAACTGGTTTCAAGCAGCATTGCATGTAGATGTTCATGAATGGCATAAAGCAAAAAAAAAAAAAATGCAACTGTAACTAAAACAATGGTAAGGTACATGCACAAATCTAACCAAAAACAGGACAAACGGGCTTCGATAGTAAAGTTACCAAGAAAGTGAGTACATGTAACAGCACGCCATCATTACAGCAAGTCGATTCAACAGATTCAAAGTGCAACAAAGTGCATCCACAATTTCTAAAAGGTCAGTAACACTTAGATTCAGAAAAAAGATACAATATACTAAAAGTGCATCTATTGTATGTCTGTCCAGTGCCATAAACTGTGTTGATTTATCCATTGTTCCACTACATGTTGCCTTGTAAGTCTGTGACATCACCATGTGTGGATGTGACAAATGCGTGGCGTTACACTTTCATATGAATTTGCCTCAGTGAGCATTTAGTCAAAATTCAGCTTAATTAACTAAATCCAGCAGTTTTACATGAACAATTTACAATAAGTGCTGCTTTAAGTGATTAATTCATTTTTAACTTGCCTCTGTCCAGTGCATATTTTATTGGTGGTATGAAACCTTATACTTTCTTTTCCAGGTTTCAATTAGCATTTACAGACACCATTAACTACTGCAATTGAGTAAATCAATAATTTACCAGAAAGCATCTAAATCAACACAAAACAATGCATTCAGCTCTGTCCTCATGCTTTTTTCCCAGCATAAGAAGATTGATTTGAGTTTATGAATCTGTAGGGTTTTGTCTTTTAATGTTGTTTTTTGTTTTGTTTTGTTTTTTGCAATGGTAAAAAGATTACCTGCCATTTTGAGGTTTTAAAGAATATACAGCAACCTGAATTAGGTTGAAATGTTTTACACTGAAGGAACAATGACTTCATCATTTGTAATGTAAGCCTTTCTTCATGTTATGCACATTCTTTCCCTCAATTGTACGTCAAAGGAATACAGTGGTAGCCTGATGTGAGCCATGGCCACTGGCTGAGAACCTGCTTCTTTCATTACCTTGTTCTCTTCTCCTACACAGTAAATTCACCAGTGAAGGATGAAAATAGGACTTGCATTTTGAAGTTCATTTAACCTTGCAGTGACACCTATTGCAAATGCTTTGAAACGGTTGAGAAGAATAGTTTCCGCATGGTTGGATCTGCAATTAGGCGGCACATCTGCACCAGCAGCGGCACCCCAGTATCCCTTCAGCCTCTAAATGTGGCATTCTAAGAGCTCGGTGTTGGTTATGGGCCAACACAAATAATTCCCACTGTATAACTGAATAATTTTATGAGATGGATTTCGCACTTGGCAATTACATGGATTTCAACTGAGAATATTTTAAGAGCACCTTCATTTCACTCTCCAGCCAGTAAGAAGGGACTGATCGATGTAATTAAGAGAGAAATGGGCTCTTGTATGAAATTAAAAAAGAATAGGAGGAGCAAGTGGTTGAATGGAGTTAAGAGACAGAAAGATAAACAGGCAATAGTGAAAGAAAATTGAGAAGTGGAGGTGACAGTCTTGAGACAGAAATTTACAACCAGATCATCAGTTAACCACTCCAATCACAATGGATCAAGCAATTAAACGAGCATTTCGTCTAAACAAGGTTGTGACTGATAACGGCTGCCCATCACAAGCCTGTATTGATGACTGTTGGAACACTGTCCAAAGCCAAAGTCAGAGAAGTTCACTGTTTGTCTCTTAATTTAGTACATGGGGACAGGAACAAAACAAATGCCTGCCCTCTCAACTTACGTGTGTCTCATTAAATGCAATCCAGTTATTTCAAGCTCAAAGACTAATGTCTTGTGCTCTTGAGTTGGCATGTTTACCTTGCTCTCGTTTTTCTTGTGCTGAATAAGCACAGAATGTGACCATTAAATATATTGCTGATGGAGAGACAAGGGAAGGAACGCATCAATATTAAAGAAAGCTGGAATAACTGCAACCACTATTATAGGTTGTCCCCAGATGATGTCATCAACAAGTTCTGTGCATTTTTTATTTCATATATCCGTACATGTAACCACAGGACTTAACGATTCTGGTAATAATATCATATGATCATTGTACTAGGTACAATCACAATATATGACCTAAAGCAATGTATTCATCTCTTCTGAAAAGCAGGTGAGTTCAAACCAAACTATAACAGGTTTTCCCTTGTTTTCTTTGGTGTCTGGAGACTAAGGCTGTGTGTGATAGTTTGTTGTATTGTTACATAACTAAAACCAAGTTTTTCACACCTAACTTGCATACATCTGTGACAGTGCATCCTATTAAGCATAGTTTGTTCTAGCTGAGTTTTTATACTGGACTAAAATATGTTTGCCGCACTGAGTATTCCAGTGTTGAGTCATCAAACCATATGGGTAAATCACACTTATGTTGTGTTTCCACTACATGGAATCGGCTCAACTCGACTCGACTACCAGGTACTAATCCTGGAGACCATTTCCATTACAGGATACTATCAACATAGAGCACATTGTCATCATAGCGATGTGGCACATAACTTCCGCAACGTCATCTACAATGCAACACAGCTGGCGGTAAAAACAAAGAAGAAGAGAAGAAGAATTTTTTTCTTTGGCCACCAAGGACAGAAATGTCTGAACTTCCTCGACCAACCACAGTGGGGTTTTGCAGACTGCCAGCATATTGTTTTGCAGACTGATTAACCAAATGGTATATTTACTGCAACCCTCCAAATAAGGTCATTAAATAAAATGCGATTTTAAAAAATACAAAAACGTTACTATTAAAATAACAGAGCTATACATGATACAGCTCCTGAGTACTTTGTGTAATCTGATTCAATATTTTTTTGGTCTTTTAGTGAGTGGTCAACTTGAGTGTTTCCTGTTTGGGGCACAAAAATCTGTGTCAAGTGCTCTCCCATTACTGTATAGACTCTTGTTATACATGGCACATACGGAGTACACCCTCCAATACAAGACATAGGCAAGCCCAAGCACTGTGAACATGAGTAAATGTCACATCCTGAAAAGAATCAAGACCTTCCTCAGAAATGCAATGTCACACAAGATCATCTAAACTTCGGGGGGGGGGCACTTTTTCATTTTGTGAGCTACTTTTAACCCTTTCTATGGAAGTAAATCTGTGCCATCAGATACTGAATAGCTGCACTTCGCAAGAATCTTTTTTAATAGTTGTATTTCAATATTAGAAATTTTTGTAGTAATTTTGTGTAATTTTTTTTTGACTACTTGAATTTCAATAAATTTCAATTAATTTTTTTACACAGAGTTTCATACTCTGAATTCAATTATTCAAAAATACAATGTGTTAGAAATTCAAAATACATTTTTTAAAAATCAATATATGTATCATGTTGACCAGGCAAAACCAGTGGAGTAATGAGCGACTTGATTTAACTTGTCACCATGTGTCGTACTGAAGATCACATACTGCTCAGGTCAACGCTGCATTGGCTGTTGAGGGGCATGCTTAAAGCACCGCCATCTTGGTACAGGGCTTACAGAGGCCAGTATCAAGGTAAATCAAGGTAAAGGTTATATCACAATCTCAATTTAGAATTATTCACTGAATTTTCAACAACAGCAGGTAAAAGGTTGCTAAACTAAATTCCTACACACCAAAACTAGATCATGCAAAAATAGGAATAAACTATAAAGTTTGGCTCAAGAGTAAACAGGGATTTAGTTGAGGCCAAAAGGAAAGGGGGAGATGCTAGAGGTTGTGAAGATCAGTGGTGTGTGGCATTGGTGTGCTGCTTGGTGGAGGCGGTGGTGCAGTGGCTGAGACCCAGTCGATGCAGTGGAGTCACTTGAGTGATTGAGGGAGGGGGTTACAGGTGGATCCAGAACTCAGACGTAGATTCAGACAGCAGAGGCATTTGGGTGTGGGTATAAGCAGATGGGAGTCCAGATGTGACTGTTCGATGGTCCAGCATGGACTGGTGTGCAGTCAATATAGAATTGGAGGTAGAAGGCTTTATTACTCCCACCTGCTCACACGCCAACTCCAGCTGATTAGATTGGCTGCACCTGTCTGCCAGCACCACACACATCCACCTGGGGAGAGAGAGGAAGAGAGGGGGAGAGAGAGAGACCAGCCACTACCTAGAGCCAGAGGTGGAGGGCGTAACAGATTTATTTTAAAAAAACAACCAAAAAATTTTATATTTTCCATATAATTAATACTAAGGTTAGGAGCAAAATTGATTTGATTGCATTAGTATTTTTTCTGTAGTGTCAGATACTGCCTCTGTGTATGTATATGTGTGTGTTGGCTGCTCATCTTTAAAATAGGGGAAGATTATCTTACGCCTCCATCGTACAACTTGTCATATTACAGCAACGTTGAAAATAAAAGGAATGCTTAATTGAGGCTGTTATGCTTCATCTATACCATAAAGCCACAGCAACACATATAGGTACACATTGCAGGTGTATGACTTGACCCTTTTTCTCTTCAACTCATGTAGTCATGGCACTTTGGCAAACGACCTCTCTTCCACTGATATCTGCATGGGACTAAGTTCCAATGTGCTCTGATGCCGGTATGTTTCATCATCACTGTCAGTCAAAATGGGTTCAGTCTCTCAGACCAATGCCTGTTCTTTTGAACAGTTCATCCAATCCAATGTCCAAAGTCCAGCATTCTGGCCTGCCTACTGACCAATTCAACCCCAGAGATGTTGAACATCTGTGGGAGGGTTTTGGGTGGGATGATTTTATGCATTTAGCCAATGAACATCATGATTACCTGCAGTGAATAAAACTGCTTGGTGCTGACTTCAACAGTGTAGGCTACTGATATGATAATCTGTCAGGAAATTTGCATTGGAAAGCAAATGGCCAGAATGACATAGCCATAAAATTAAATTAATGCTTGTGCAGTTTTAATGTAAATGTAACTCATATTTTTATTGTAAATTCAACATTGCAATTCTTCCCATTCATTCCCTGAAATGTTAGGGGAAGTTCATCTTCCCTTGCTGTCTCAAAGCAGTGGTCTCGTGTGTGTGTGTGTGTGTGTGTGTGTGTGTGTGTGTGTGTGTGTGTGTGTGTGTGTGTGTGTGTGTGTGTGT
>JAQQZY010000005.1:56704665-56728576 GCA_030068375.1 Ostorhinchus rueppellii
AAAAAAGTACGACTGTTGGATGGGAGTCACAATAAGCTTGGCGGAGGTCTGCGCTCTCCGAGTGCTTTTCTAGTTTTAAGTGGTACCATTTCACATCACAGTCCATCATCTACATACACAACTTAATCTCTCCTTACATTTGCAACATTACCAACTGTAGTCATGCACTCACATCTCAGCAGATATTTTGTGTTGAGCAAATGAGCAAACTCCTATTTGTCTTTGCAAATAGGAGTTTTTTCTATAATCATGGAGATGCAGAGCACTTAAGAAAACTGTATATGGATGGTCAGAGCAGTCTGAGACAGAAATGAAGTTACCGTCATCATCACCAGTCAAATAAAGACATAATAATAATTCCCATCATTCACCTATGTCCATGCGCCCACCTCTAACTTGTGCTCCAGTATTTCCAGTTCTAGATCTGCCTCCTAATCTGCGGGTCCAAATATTGCATTTCTTTGTCAGATTTTTTTTTATTTGTTTCAGCAGCTGAATTTTGTAAATCTCTTTTACTGGTAACTGTAAATACATAAGGAGGACATTAAATTATACAGCTGAACATGACTCCCACAGAATGAACCTGTGATGTCCTGTGGTGTTTACTGAACATCCATGTTACAGTGTAAGTCTGTGCAGTGGAAGTGGAGTGACCCTTCTGCTGCTTCCCACTGCCCTTCTCCTCCACAGGTTTGCATCTAAATAAAATAAATCATTCACACAGTTTTCCTCTGTAATTTTATTGTGATTCCAAAGGACTACTTACATACTGACCCAATGTTCTGCCACGCCATCACCCTCTCTTTTACAGCTGCAGTGGTGTTACACTTTCTAAAAGCATTTTTCTAACTCGCATTAATGAGTGCATTAAGATGTCCATTTCTAATGGGGTGAAAAACATAGCCTTCCGCTTCCCCGTTGTCATGGCGACTCGTTGAATTGGGGGTCCATTGATGCTGTCTCCAGGTGAGCCTACTCTGAGTTGATGAAACTAACACAGATCGACTGTTCTGAAACCAAAAACTCAGATTTTCTTATCTCAGAGTTGTTCAACTCAGAGTTCAGGGTTACACTCAGTGTTAGCTGACCCTGCTTTATGAAATAGACCCTGGTGTAGTTGAATATTTTTACCACAAATTGTAACTTTGTGAATGATGCCAGAATGCCATGAAGAGATTCTTCAAAAAGGTTCCATGGGGCAAAACAGCCAGGGGCAGGAGTTTAGCACTACATTACTCAGGTGTCCAGTCCATTTGAAAATAATATTATCTGTGGAAGAAAGTTTGGACAGCACTACAGTGACATGATCTATACATCACTTGTCAAATTAAGATCAGTCACAATGTAAGATTGCACCCAGCACATGGAACATATGACTGAATGTTGTTTACTTCAACATCTGACTACCCTGTAACTCTGCATACTTATACAGATCTTTATTCACCATATACTTTTTGGTCAAAAAGCTTTTCCAAATTTAACACAATAAAAGGAACAAGTATTGTAGAACCTTGCACTATAAGTGTACTATTGTATGAGAAATTTGCATTACAACCCATGGCCAGAGTATTTCTGTCTTGAAATATAAGTGGAAATCAACAGTAGGAGTGAGCTTTGTAGTAGCCGCTACTAGTTAGCACTGAGCTCACACATGCACCACCCCACCCCCCAACAGAAGCAGCCTCCGCTGGCTCACTTCACAAGTTCATTGCATTGAGGCAACATGGCAAGATTCTCCTTCCAAACAATAATCCTCCTCCTCCCTGCACCACCATCTTATCTTTAAGGTAAATAAGTTTTAAAACATGTTTATTTCTTTTGCATTCTTATTTATTATGTTTTTATAATTGTAATTTTCTTTCTAACTATGCTTTTTCTCTTTTATAAAGCCTTAAAAAGGGATTTTTCTGTGGTTTTGGAGTAGTTTTGGGGGGCTGAAATGGATGAATTATATTTCAATTCATTTCAATGGGGAAAATTGATTTGTAAAACGAGTAACTCGCAAAACAAGCTCAGTCATGGAACAAATTAAACCCATACTGCGAGGCTCTACTGTAATCACTTTGTCATTATCATAATAATTAGCCTCTATGAAAAACATGTGAAACAGAAGATCCTTGGGACATGCATACACCATAAAATCCTATTTTCAGCACTTCTGAAATTAGAGCTTAAGTCCCCCTAGAGGGGAACCTGTCATTGACCAGGTTCTGCCTTCTGCTCAGTCATGAGTGACATCCCGTGTCTTTGAAGTCCCTCGCCACAACAACGCCAGCACAACTTCATCTACTACTTCTCCCCAAGAAAGGCAAAGTTTTAGTTCCCCCTATGAAGATGGCAGAAGGGAGAAGGAGATGGTTTAAGGGAGGAAAGGGGACAGGCAACATCCAAAATAAGCCAGATGTCTGTGTCCTGTACTAACATGTGGAGACATACGCTTGCCGTGGGCCTGCATTAATGAAGGTAGAGATCCATCTAAGGGGGCCTGATAGGCGAGAGTATGCTGTGTGATAGGTCATGGCACATACACACAGTCACCCGGTCACATGTGCATGCAATAAGTTGGCCTCGCCTCCACTCTGGTCAGACAAACACATGGAACCAGGCAGAGGCTCTTTTGCTGAGATGGAGAATATTTATCCACAGAAAAGCCCAGCAGTGTTTTCTGCTAAAATGCTGTTGTTGTGTTACCACAATACTTTAGCTTTTTCTGGAGAATATAAGCAAACTATTTTCCAGTAAAACAGATTATAAATTTGTAGACAATGTTTTACTTTGCACTATGATCTTAGCCTAACATGACATTTAAGTTTGGGGGTTTTTATATTAGTATTTAGTTTTATTTAACTTTTAAAGAAAAAGAAAACAGATTGTTGCTTTAAATATATTTTGTCTGAGCATGGATACTATCATTGAAAAAAAAAACTTTCAAGACTCATTTAAACTTGTTAAGATAATTTAATGAATTAAATAATCTGTCAAACTGACAAATTATTAGATTTTTAAAAAATTAAATTTTAAGAAAAAAGAAAAATACTATTAAACACAAAAACCTTTAACATATTTGTATATAGAGCTGTTCTGTTAATTAAATGCAACAAAGAAGGAATAATTCTACTACTTACTGTATTGAGTCTACTACATTTTTAGCCTTGTGGGTTAATATTTCACTTACCTAGATCTTCATAAAAAGGCCACATTTTAAATTATAATGTTAGGTTTATGGACATGAATTATGCAAATGCAAAATTCATAATGCTATTTGCTTACAACTTGAAGTGCATCACAGCCCTGGAATGTTTTCTTTCAATTAAAAAATTCTTCTAGCTACTTCACAGTACTTCACAGTAATTCATGATGCAATGGATATTTTTAAAGTATGTAGGGGGGGAAAAAGTATTTTGACACAACATGTATTTTTAATATTTTGCAGACCTATGTATTCAATAATCAGCCTTATACCCTGCTGTATTTTCTTTTTTCTTTTACCTTTTATCATATATGTTTTCACTTTTTTTTTTTTTTTTTTTTTTTTTGTCAAAGGAAACACTGATTGTTGATTTTTCAGACATCGGAATATTCTTTGCTGAGCTACACTGATCATGTCAGTGTTAAAGGACGGTGTGTTTTGGCTGCAAGTTTGTTGTGTAGTTTGTAGAAATTCACATCACAGATCGCACATGGTAATTAGGTATCAGTAGACAGAAGATATAGTATGTACAGTATGTATATTACAGTCGAAGTCATAGCTGTGTCACAGTAAAGTCACTTGAGCTTGGGAATTCATGTCAAACTGAGCTGGGGGGGGGGGGGGGGGTATATGTCAAGGGCAAAGATTGAACTGATCACAGATATTAGCGTTTCAAAAAAAAAAAAAGAGTTGCATGATAAACGGATACAGCAATGGTAGAAGCCGGGGTTAGAATGAGGGCAAACAGAAAAGTAAAGATTGCAAGGAATGCTCTTGCATGAACTATAAATGAACCCCTAAACCCCGATCTCCACCTGACAAAATCTGTTCTTCACCCTGACAGAGGGTTTGCAGTCAGCAAGCAAGAATGCCATCACAATTACCCCTCACAGTACTTCCACCCCAAGACACACTGGGAAAATATCATACAATTACATTAATCGTGACAATATGTACAGAGTATTTTTGTTTTGGAGTAAAGGAATACTGGTAGGTATGATATTCCAATTATCATTGTCAAAAGGTAGTGTTGACTTTTTGAGATTAGACTTGAAAAACAAAGTCAAAAAAAAACAAAAACAAGCACACATGGAAATTATTCTGAATAGAAACTCATTACAACTACAACTACAACTGCAACTAATGATTATTGTACTGATCAATCTCTCAGCTACTTTCTAGATTAATTGATTGATTCTGTCTTGCCCAAACATGGGTTCAGGACCCAAAAATGGTTGGAGATATGTCTCTACTATTGGGTCAGCAACTGTAAGTATTGATGTAAGAATAATATGATACATTCATTTATTTTTGGAATGAAAATAGAGGAAGAGTGGCGGCCCCATCAAATTAATATGAAATGTAGAGGAGAGGCTGCAAATAATGGAAATGGATGGAAATAATAATGTAATACGATAAGATGAAGTAATAAGTAATAAGATGAAAATATTAAGTAAGATACAAGATTTATCTTTTAGTTCAATGTGAGAAAGTTTAGGAATGACTGGATAAACTGTTTGGTCTCTAAAATGTTGATGTAAATAAGTTTGTACCTTGTTTCATGTAAAACCCAAAGAGACTCTTTACTGTCAGAGATATCAGAACATCATTCAATATTTTTTTAAGTGGAAATAAGACAATGTGGACTCAACCAATTGTTGATTAACTAAGTGGATTGTGAATCATTGCAAGTATTCTTGTTCTGACCTTGTTGACCTGAGAAGATTTTATGACAAGTTTACCATATCTGTGGTGAACTGTTGACTTTCTGATCTCTCCTCAGCTGTCATCAGGGACACACACATAGCATTAAAAAGTGTGACTGAACTGAGGTAATGATAACCACAGTGGCATGGTTAAAATGGTATTTAAGAAGCTCTAATACCCTGTTTGTTTTCCTACGTGCTCTCCCAGAGGTGCTCTAAACCCACTGAGAGTGTGTTGAGTGCTAAAGTTGTTGTGTTTTGGTCTACGTTCAGGGACACTCCCTCTCTCTGACTCTCAAAGCTGGGTAGGTCTCTTTTTTTCTGTCTGTGTCATTCTTTCATTTAGCCACTCACTTTCCCCTCATTCGCTCTTTTCTTTTCCTTTTCATTTCCCCCTCTTTATGTCTGCTTGTTTCCTACTCCTCCTTTCTTCTCCTTCACTCCACCCACAGTGGTTGTATGCATTCCTGCCAGGAGGGGCGGAGGTGTCTGTGATCCAGGCTCGATAAGGACCAGGCCTCCCCTCTCTCGTGTTCACTCTCACCCCCTCCCTGGGAAAATGGGTGCACCCTCCTCCCTGGCAGGGCACTGGCTCCCCTTTGAGTGTGCTGCCAGCCGTGGCAGCAGAGACTTAACATGATTTGTTTGTCTGCTGCTGCATGTTTGCACCAAACCCCCGAGCGGCAACCCCCCCTACTCATGCCTGAGTTCCAGAGGGCTGGTTAAGTTCGTCAAGATCTGGATTGAGGCTCCTGGAAGCGGGGAGTAGAGGTTAAAAGGGTGTTAAGGAGGGTGAAGTAAAGGAGGTGGGGGATGCAGGGAGAGTTCAGGGTTAAAATTAGTTTGGAATATGATCCACAGGCTGGAAACATTCACCATTTCTTGAAAGTAAGTTGGACTCTGTGAGCAAATATGGAATAATAGAATATTATGCACCCAGGCACATGCAAAAAAACTAAGAAAAAAAATATTTCACTAATCACTCAGTTCCCGTTTTGCAGAGCTGAAAGGGTTTGCTCATACTGTTTTTTCCGGGTGTTTTGTAATTGGCTTGCTTCCTGGTGCAGTGGCAGACAGCAGGCACAGCAGCGGCTGCCCAGTCAGCCCATTGATCTTTCATCAGCCCATAGAGTTAAAGCTGAAGGCATGAAGGAGAGGCTGGAGAGGCAGCCCCTCTTTTATGGCAGCCCGCTGGAGCCTGCCTTGGATTGTTCCCTGTTTCCTCAGATTGTTTTTCATTTAGTCAGGGTGCTGTGCTGTATACATCTTCAAGGAGGTGAGATGGTGTATCTCATACATTTAGGGGAACTGTGGGTCAGTTGATACAATGGTATAGCAGGGTTACAGCATTTGCAGCTTGTCTGCAGATAAGACTTTCATTTTTGAAGGTGAAAGTGTGTGTGCTTTGGGGAGCTTTTAACTATACGCACTGTTTATCTACCTACCATGTACAAAAGCATGAATTACACTGTGTTAGTTGAATATAATGTATAGTAAAAATGTATTTCTATATTACCACAGAGCAGAACAGTAAGGCTTTCATTTAGCTAAAGAAGACAGGGTATTATCAATGTGTGAATGTGGGTGTTGGTGCAGATCAGTGGATGAAAATTATCAATAAACCCAAATAACAAACAGCAGCAGGGCTTCTTGTAGTGGAAGATATACACATAATAGTTCTCCATGGAACTGCTGACTAACAAACAAAAGCATTTTATGCGTAGGAGAAGTTGCAAGAGCTCTTAATCCAAATCAAATTTCACTCAAGGAGCTAGAATTACCTTTGTCACTTTGTATGAAAAGCCATGGCAGTGGTTAAAATGTCCATTTGACATCCAATCAGAGGGTGTAATCACTGAGTGGGTGTGGACATATCTCCCAACAGTATTCCATTGATCCAAGCTCCAGTGTTGAGCCAAACTGCCACAGCAGTGCAGGTCCTAAACTTGGTCATCTAACTGATATGTGATATTAACATTCTTCTTAGAGGCAGCTCCAAAGGGATCTGGTCAGAGAGAGAGAGAGAGAGAGAGAGAGAGAGAGAGAGAGAGAGAGAGAGAGAGAGAGAGAAACAGAGTGTGAAAGAGAGAGAGAGCAGACTTCAGATCACCAGATCAATTTTCACTGGACCTTGAATATTTCATGCATGGTCTCTTGCAGCAGACACAAAGTGGGCGAAATAACTGTCCGACAATGTCCAACCATGTCCAGTAATAGACACACTGTACATCTCATTTTGCTACCTTACATACACACAAACGCAATCTGATTTCACATGCAATCCACACTTGAATTATATGAATAATGAATATAATGCCCAATCACACACACACACACATATATGTGTATGGTTTGTGTGTGTGTGTGTGTGTGTGTGTGTGTGTGTGTGTGTGTGTGTGTGTGTGTGTGTGTGTGTGTGTGTGTGTGCGCGCAAATTATATTGATTCAAGGAAGCAAAAAGGAGGAGTTACATGTCCCAATAAATGTAGGAATACATTTACAAATACTATGCTGGAGAAAAAAAATAGAACAGCCCCTGTTTGTTGTATATGACAAGACTGTTTCTGTGAAAAGATGTTGCACAGGCACATACACACTTCGCCCAGAGACCCAGGTTAGAGGAATAATGTCTGGATCATGTTTCTGGTCCGATCAAACATGTGGCTGATGTAACGTTGTGATACTGAGCCAGACCTGGTCCTCGGAGCAGACAGAAAGGACAATTTTCTCACAAAGCCCCTTTCCTTTGCTCACAGAAGACATCCAACTTGACTTTGACTAATATGATTTATCTGCTTGGATCTTTGGTCTTCTAACGTGCACTTTGTCATTTAATTCACACTAAATTACATGAAATCCTGAAATTTATGAAAGATAAAAATAGGGAAAACCTACGTTACACCCTATGTAAAATGGACAGTAAATCTATCCATAGTATCAACGACAGCAATGCAATGGGATAACTTGGCTCTTGCAGCAATAACCCACACCTGACCCCTAAACCTTCACCCACAGTAAGGATGTTGTTTCACTGTCTTCAAATGTGCTCCTCTCTGAGAGACATCAGTGAAACTGGAGCTTGTTAGGTCCTGTATTTGTTTATTAAGTATGCTCTTGGACTGGCTTGGTCCCAAGATGGCTGTAACTGAGGGATTTGTTCATGTAGGTATTAGGGTGAGGGCTATCAGTGGTGAATTATTTATTGAAAAAAATCTGCCCTTTCTTGACAGATGACAAGACCACTCACTGACTGCCACATTACAGAAGGATGAGAGAAGATTATTAAACACTGACAGTAGACTTAACAAATATAAATATTTTTATTTTTTTAAATGTGTTACTCAACAGTATGTTAAAAGATATTAAGTATAATAATTACTGTCTAAAAAGGCAAAACTTGGCTCCATCATTCCACATTTGAATATACACACGAAACAATTTTGACATTGTCTGACTGTAATTTTATTTATTATAGAAGATTATTTTAAGTTCTAAATTGCTATATTATCTAAACCTTAATGCTATGTTCCTTCCTTTTCACCTTTTTACCTCCTGCCTATTTCCTAAGTCTTCTACTTCTAAAAGCTATGTTAGTCTGTCAGCACTTCCTTAAACATTTGAATAATGAGTTTTGTACAAAGGAGACCAGTCACAATTATTACATAATAGCAGCATTGTGATTACTTTGGGCATGATTTTACATTAACATGATGATCATCACCACTTATCTGTACAAAAACACTTGATAAGAAGAACATGGAAATTATTTATTTTTCCATCATTTCTACATTTTTAATCATTGTTTGACTGGGGTTCTTTTAATGGTACGATCTGTTGTGAGTGTAATGTAAAACTAGCACTAGCAGCTATAAGTAGAAAACCACCATAGTGGTTTATTTATATTTTGTGTCTGTCGAAAAAAATTCCGGGCTGCACTTTTCTTGTTTAAACCAGATAATAGATCAATGATTAACTTTATATTTTCCAAAATCATGCACCAGTAAAAATCCCATCCTCTTCCTTAGGTATGTATGAGTATAAATAAACTGTTATAAACATAAACAGCAGTTGCATGAAGTTAATGGACTAGTCAATAATAATATTAATAACAATCATTTGTATGGCAATTAATCATCAACTCAGATTTCCATATCATGATAGCCCTTGTGTGAAGGTGTTAAATGTGTGTATATTCCCAGTTCAACACACCTGTGGCAGCACTGGTGGTAGAATGTGTGCTGATAAGATTTCTATATCTTATCTTTTCATTATGATAAAAGAGGAGGGAGACAAAATCAGATGACAGTAAATACAGTTACTATATTTCTCCTGCCAGATTGAAATCACAAATGATTTGTTCAAATCAGGATAAATCACATTTAGTAATTTTCTGCAACCACTTTATTATGTTAGTTTTCGTAAGACTACAGCACTGAAAGAAAAAGAGACATAAAGAGAGAGAGGGCCTGGCTATTGTCATTCAGTGGCCAAGCCATTTTGCAAATCACCGCTCTCAATTTTCCTCTGCTGCCTCCCTCTCTGTATTCACTTATGACTGCCATGGATGGAAGGCTTCCTTCTGTATTTTCTGAGTTGCACATATGCCACCAACCCTGTTTTTATTTTTTGTTGGGTTTTTGGGGGGAGGAGGTGGTGGTTTGTTTTTCTCTCGGTGTAGCATGAGTAGGCTTCAATAAATGACTAAATGTGTCTGAGGGGGTAATTTAAAATGGAGCACTATAAATTCAATTGTTCAACAAGGACACGTGTGTGCTATGTAAAAGAAAATTATGAAAGTTTTACCAAATATGTTGGTATCTTCTAAGGTAATTTACAGCTAAAGATGCATGCACATTACTATTTAAGTTAAAAGCTCCTCCATTAGCAGAGGGGACTAATAATTGTGATCTATGCCAGCAAACTCAGCAAATAATCAATCATGTTCATGTTCCTCAGTGTGTTTAACATAGGGCTTTACTTAAGATTTAATGAAAATTGAAAATGTACCTTCATCTGAAATACTGTCCAAGTACACTGTGTCAAATAGATTACTTAGGTGGGATATAGTTTAGATGGCATATGGGGCTTGAGTTAGCCTTGAGTTTAATTAGAAAAAAATAAATAAATCTGTCTGGCCCTGTGACCCCAGCTCATTTCAGCATTCTCGCAGTCACACAAAGAGTCACTAAAAAGGGGGCCTGTGACCCATTTTGAGTCCTGGCCCATATTTTCAGAGGAAAGTATTAGACAAATGTCGCTATCAGTGAGTTACCATCCTCACTAAGAAAACAACATCAGAGATCAGAGAGAAGGACAGCAGTTATACATGTTACAGCAACGAGAAACAACTGAACAAATTAGGAAAAATCTGCATAACATTCAGAACATTCAAGTGCAGCATCTGGAGGCTGACAGCAACAACAACAAAAAAATCTTCAAAAATAACTGCACATCACAGACATTAGGCAGAGCACACTCTGACAGTAACATTGAGGGAGATTATTCTCATCACAGGGCATGAAATTCACTGGCTGGCCAGTGAAGAGACAAATATACACTAGTGTCTGTCAGTGTGCACTTTGCCTTAGGAAAAACAGAGGTGGAGAGGAGGAAAAATACACTCTCAGGTGCTCTCCGGTGATGTGATTGGGTACATATGCAGACTGATTTTGTGAGGCGGTACCAGAAAAAGAGAGCCGGATGGAATGCAGTGTGACAGGATCTGAAATTCTAGATATGTGCAGGCTAAATAAAGTAATGATAACAGTGTTTCTTTTCTGCAGTAATGAAGTAATTTCAGTTGGTTGTGAGGTTTAGGAGCAAATCTACATGAAAATAAATCCTTTTAAGGATACGTTAACATGCCTTAAGAACCATAGGCATAGGTAGAAAATCCTCATTAATAATCTGATGCGTCATGCAACAGGTAAAGCCGGGGTCACAAGAAGCTGGTCTGGTGGCATTCAGAGCAACATGTGGCGTCAACGTGGTTATCATTTTCACATGAATGCTACTATGAGTGATACAAGTTTATATAAGTTTTAACAGCTTTATTACTCTAAAAATAGGCGTAAAGATGCTGAACATCTCTGGGTGTAGGTTTGCTGGAAAAAATAACTGCGACTCTTTATTCTACCACAAATGCGCCTCCGATTCTCAGAATCTCCCGACTCCACAGCCCTGACGTCAAATGCTTGTCAGTAATTTGCATGACCGGAAAGTGCCCAGAGAAGTGAGTGTAAATGGGTTAAGGATAACCAAGCAGAGCCACCCTCCCTGCTGCAACACATGGCTGCCGCTGCTGCTGCGTCTTGCCTTCAGCGCTGAGTGTGTGCGCCAGGCGCCGAGAAGAATAATCTGTTTACAGTGTGCGCGTTGATGGTCATTTTTATGATGTTGTTTAATCCACAGTAGAGGAGGCGGGGGTAGGGGATGGTGGGCTGTCTAGCAGAGCCCCAGACAAGCTGGCTCCAGTGGCCATCTCTGTAGGCTATAGGCTTCTCTATTTGACCAGAGAGACAGGTGTAAATCTCTCCTGCGATCTTTACTCTGCACTCTGCTCAACACTCACCTGAAGGTAAATAAATGGTTTATGGCCAAGTAAATGAACCACCGCTCTGGTCTTGCGGGTTTGCGCACACGCACACAGAGAACACCCTCGGGCTATAGTCGTCATTGTCATGCGTTGAGATATTCCGGGTGCAGATGACATAGCTGATGAATACTTGTTGAAGTAACGTCGATGTGCATAAAAGTCGAGGGGGCAAAGAGAAGAATTATTTTGTACATAGGCATAGCCTACACTTTATTATAATCAGAGAGGTGTCTATATGCTGGCTCGAAAACCTTAAAGCTATTTTTCAACCACCTTCATTAAAATCACATAGAAGGCAATAACTTCTATAATTTTTTTCGTAAAAAAAATAAATAAATAATAAAATGGGCCTAATAAAAAATGTAGCGTGCCACCGGTGCCTATAATTTTAAATATTTAGAGAGATTTCTAATTCCGTAGAAATAATATAACACGTATGGCATTTCCAAAGATATATTAGTTGTAAAACAAAATAAATAAAAAATATGGCTTCAGAGTGAGCGTTAGTAGGCCGCAGATCCAATTCCGCATGCGCAAGAGACTTTGACGAATGGTTTTTCATAACCATAGATTTTGATCAGTGTTGCAAGATCACATTGCCACATTGTCATGGGGCGCCCGCGTCACGCACAGTTTGCATGTGTGTGTATTTGTAGTGGGAGAACAAGAGAGGGGGGGTCCATTATACCAAAGTTCTCCAAAGTAGGTCTGTGCCACTCTTGATTAGGGTTTGCTCCCAAAAGATGGTTGCAGACATGAGATAATGAGGTCCTGTGATAACGCGGGTCTCCTTTAAGTTTTTCCCATGAATCGAGACTGTCGCCAGTCCACAAAACGACACTGTGCATCGGCACCACGCTACTCACTTCTCATTTGTCGAGCACAAAAGCTGATCCAGCCCAAATCCGCACTAACAAACCAGGGGCCGGGAGCAAATCATATAATGTTCAATCTTATTCACTTCTCCACTAATTAACTGGAATCCCACCTTATTCCTAAATACAGTGACCAATTAAACTGCGATGTATGCCAAAGGTCTCCGGGGCCACACTCGGTCGCCAGAAACATTTGTGAAGGTCTGTGGCTTCACTATAGGCAATGGATCTTATTAGGTGGATGACCTCAACGAGGAAAGGTTACAGGCTTTTTCACTGCCCTCAGTTGGAAAACTAAGATGTTTCCTAATCGGATTTTAATTGGTTGGTTGGTTTATTGATGCTTGTGTGCGCAGTATGAATCTGGTGTTTGTGTTTCAGGGAGGATGTTAAAAAAATGTATGTATGCATATATATATATATATAAAACTGTAATAGACAGGTGGGTGGAGTGATGCCCTGCAACCGAAAGCCTGTGATGTCAGTTGCATTTGATTAATTGCACATGAAGTATAGAAGATATCAACAAGTGCTAAAAATCATTCGAGGTTTTTTTTTTTTTTAGCATCCTCTGAAGAATACAACAGAGGACGTTTTGTAATTCGTTCTTTGTGCTTTTCAAAGGTATGTATACAAATAAAGGACGAAAATCATGAATTAAAGAGCATCGGTTGCACTTTCCTGCCACAGTCGCTGATATCCAGCCTCTCCTGCTCGTTCAGGGTTACTGTAGGATCCTATAAGTTAACCCCACCAGGTTCAGCTTACGTTCAAATACTCCCCCTCATTACCCCAAAAAACGTCTTTATGCAGAACATCTGTGAGAACTACAGCAAATGAAAGCACCGCTCCTCACCGCATCCTATTTATTTTGATTTTTGATGTGGTTTTCGTGTATTGTCTAACTTAGTAAATACGGCAACTCTCATATTTCAAATGTCACAAGTTTCTGACGGCGTTCAATTTGAACATAAAAAGCAGCAAAGGCAAACAGTTAAAAATAAGGGGGACGGAAAAAGTGGCTCTGGAAATGTCTAACCTAAGTCATATTTAACTTCTAATAGATGGAAAGAAAGACAGGTTTGCTTTCATTCTGCGAGCACTGTGCAGACAATAACATATTACAATGAAAGGTAAGCCATCACTTTTCGTTTCACGGGCTTTACCTATGCTATTGGCACATATTTAAATTAAAGCGCATCAAGTCAGATGTTTACGCACAGCATCTGTGGTAACATTATGCAACACAAAGTGACGAATTAATCACATGCCTTTCATGGAAATACGTCAGGGAATGTTTGCATTTTGAGCCTTCAGAACGAGCCCAAAAATAAACAAAAATATTTATAGCATAAAAAAAGACGTATCATATTTGACAAGTAAAGGACAATTGAATAACCTTAGTCTACATCCTCCACATTTCTGAATTATTATCAAGCGTTGAAATGTATTTTTTTTTCATTTGCTAAAATAATATTTAATGAATAAAGAACTTATCCTGTCTCTTCCAACTACTTCATCTCAGACTCCGTGCTTACAAGAGCTTGGTTATGGCCCCAGACAGATGATGGAGGGATGGAACCGTCACGCACACGCAGGAGAAGCGTGTGGGAGAATCAATTGACCGTACTCAACTTTGCCGCCGCCTGAACTTCGCCGCATACACTTCGAATTGTTGTTCTCGCTACTGACAAAACCGTTAATTCACCCAGAAACGGGAGGTCAAGTTTCAGCAGGAGCAGAAAAAAAGTAGCCAACAACTTACAGAAAAGATTTGTGTCAAACCGCAAAGGGGTGGTTTTTGCGCAAGGAGAGCTCGTGTGTCCTAGAACTTGTTCAGGCGCACACCTGTTGATTTTATTTATCAGTGCGGGTAAAAAGAATAATCAAATACATTTTGCCAAATAAAATTTTCTTAAGCCCCGTGACCCTAGTGAGGATAAAGCGGGTATAGAAAATGAATGAATGAATTTTCTTAAGATTTTCACTCTTAAGTTGAGACAGAATAGAATATGGAAATTTGGAATTTTGTCATAAATGAATAATGAATGATGAATGGATATGAAATTTACTCAGAATTGATTTTGATATACTAGAGAAATTGAATATATTTACCACAGAGGACAAGCAAAAATGAAGAGCAAGACAGCAAAATAATATGATTAATAAAGTCATAAAGGTTATACAATACTCTGAGGAAACAGAAATGCATATATTCCAAAATAAATTTTTTGTACAAAAGAAATTCCACTAAAATCAGTACAATTACAACTGAACAACAACTAATGGAGCAAAACATGCAAACCTACTTATCCCAGGATAGTGAAAAAAGGGTTTGTAGTAAAATCCATAGTTAAAAGGGTGGATTATGGGCTCAGGCCTGCACACAGCACCTGTAGGGAGTGGCTGGAGAATCCTCCCCAAAATAACACAGAAAACCTATCCCAGCAGGTCCACAACAAAGTTTAACAGAAAAAGTGACTTGACCACCTGAGGCACTGAAGCCCCAGCTTTACCTCCAGGGTGAACAGACACCTAAGTGAGTTTTTACAAGGTCATTTAGAGAAGGGGTATACTGCTGTTTATGTAACATAACTGTGCTGCAAAATTCCTTTAACTGCATTTAGAGAGCTGTCTGTGAGTCACAGTCACACATATGATGTGGTAAATCTGTGAGCATAAGCATGATGCCTGAAACCTCCTTATTTCCTATTGCATGTCTTCCATAATACTTACCGTGAGTTTGCTTTAAAGATTACTATTGCACTTGATCCATTTACCTCAATCACCATCTAAGTAACAAAATGTCTGATTGTGGGGCAGAAAGACATAAAAGACATGTATTCAGCCATCCCATCAGTGGAAATCAGTACTGGTTTCCTTTACCCAGCCTTTCAGACTGCATGGCACTTGCTTTTCCGCCTATGGTTTTCCATTTCAAAGCCTTCTGTCTCCATGTAAATACCAAAACACAGTAATCCAATCTGACCCCACTGCAAATTTTCCAGAAACTATTGGGGGGTAGTGGGGTTGACATGAGCCACACACTTATCCCACTTAACCTCTAGAGAGAAGCCACCCTAACCCCTTACCCTGGGATTCTCTCATGAAGGAATGTACTGCCTTACCACTCTCTTAAAAGCACCAGGTCTTGGGTTTGGACTCCAATGGAAAATGTTCAAACATTGGGAGAGCGTAAAGTCAAAGCAGCACAGAGCTGATGTCAATACTGGGAAAGCTAAATGGACAGCAGATACCCACATGAGGGCACCTCCCTGCCCACTGTGCACTGTAAGCCTAAATACTTCTGATTTAAACCCAAAACAATCTCTAACAGTTTCCTCTAGTGAACACAGGGGAAGAGGAACATACTGTGCTAACTTGATGACAAATAACCCCAGGATTTCTCTGCTTCCCATTTACCATTGTTTGCCTTTTCGACATGCAAAACTGGCTTTCGGTAAAATTCTTAGAACATATATAAAAGGGGAAAGATGCTTATCTCTGGACTGGTGAGTGATGGCACGCTGAGGACTTTTGACACATGGTCCACATCTGAAGCGTTTACCACAAACATCTTGTAGCTACAGAGAAAGCCTGACAGGACGTTTATGGAGTTGAGCAGACAAATCCCCCTTTGTTATGCTCTACAGGTGTTGCATGCCACTGAACTGGTTTGGTCCAATAGTTGTTAATACAATGCACCTTTAAAAGGCAGCTGTTTAATTTCTATTCTATGGTGACAGGCAATAATGAGGATAGCTTGTTTTATGTGATCTATAAAGTGTTTAGTGGACTACTGGCCAAAGAATACCATAGGAACCAATGCTAAAATGAATAAATATAATCAAATCTTCTCACCCAACTGATTTTTTTTAAACGTTTCACTGCATGTTATCTCAAGATACAATTATACATACATACAATTATAAAATCATACTTTAAGCTCAGCCTGAGGGGAATAGTTAGTTAGTTCATAAGTGTAACAAAGATCGGATATCAGTGATTCACAATATATATTTCCACTCAACACTATTCTGTAATGAACGTACTTTCTCTCTTTAGGGTTAGGCTCATAACAGCACGTAAAGGCCAAAATGAATGGGACTGACTCAGTTTTAAAGGACACATTTTGTAGTTTCTGTAGCTGAAACACAAATTCAGCTAGATCAGTTTAAACGTGGCTCAACTGAAACAGTAACCCTGGTTGGTAACCTGGTGGATATTAACATCTACCTTTAGGAGGGAAATAAAGTACAGCTCGATTTCACTGAATCCTAAGAACAAATCAGTTTTATTTTGTTTCTACATTCCAGATCTGTCAACCATTTAGATATGAATAAAGACAGAGCATTTAAGAATCACCGTGACTCTATTTAGATAATGACCCCAAACCTAAATGTACCATATTTTTTTTACATTCAGTTGCCTCTTTGACTATGTAGTAATAAGTTATGAGCTTGTGTTGCTGTTGACAGACAACTGTAACCAAGGGAACAAATCTCTCCCTCCTGCACACAACCATTTTCCTTGTCAATCTGTTGTCAATGCAGCGTCATCAATAAACACATCCCCTAATTAACTAAAATTGTTTGGCATCAATACCTATAACTGGCCACTGCAGGAATTGATGAGAGCAAGGGTTGACTTAACTAAAACTGCTTGACAGCGACAATTCATCAACAGGTAAGGGTTTATCATTTCACTGACCAATTGACTAAAACATGTCTGTGATTCTGGAAAGTGTGCTTTACAATCAGTGGCTTTTTTGGTGCAATATGGCATCAATAGATCAATGCTAGCTCCACCTAAATCTTGGTGGTAAATGGTTTGCTTTTAGAAAGTCATTACACCGTCAATTGAACATGTCCCACTGCACTTTGTGCTGGGATGTCATAATTAGGTTTGGAGTGAGTCTAGTAGTTGAATATACTAATCTTGTGAGGTTTCCTTTCCCTATCATGTCATGTTAGGGCTGATGACTCTCACTAGACAATCTCCTCCATTCAGGAGTGGTGCCACCAAGTCTGTCCATGCTTATCATTAACAATCTGCAAATAAACAGGACAGCATACATTACATCACTTGCAGCTCAGTGATCAATTACAGGAATGTCTTTGAAGCTTTGCTTAATGAACCTAAACAGTATGGCTGTTGTGTGTAGTCAGGTCATGGAGGCTTCATAACCCATGACCTTAGTGCAGTTTTTCTTCATTGATAATACTGAGAGGTGTCCAAAAAGACTGAAAAATTCTGAGCATATTTCATAAAACACATCAAAATTCATCATAAGTAAATAAATAAATCGTTTTTTTTAATGTAGCCAAAAAGTTGCTTGTCCACCCAAACCTGCTGCTGATGCTGTTATGGCTCAAGCAAAATTAAAACACAAAGCATATCCCTCCGATACTGACAGAAATCATCCACCCACATGGAGTGAGAAATTTTAGAGCTTGTCCAGTTGAATATACTGACCCTTTTGATTTTGATATGCATGATCTCTGTAGATGGATAAAAGGGAAGCGCTGACAAAGTTAGCTTCATCAATCAGTTGTGTCAGTTCAGAGCTTTTTATAGCCTCTCTGAGTCCCAGAGAGCCCTAACCCTGTAAAAGTTTATATAGTGTATTGACCATTCTCTGACTTGCTTAGCTAATGAAGCCAGCTTAGGATGCTGCAGAGACTGAGAGGCTGCTGCCATGTCAACACTGCTTCCTATTTGATGACACCTTCCACTAAATTGAAATGTGCTGCTAATGGGGTTGTCTGTTTAAAGAAGAAGAAGCCAGCAATTGACACAGACCTGACCTCAGTGGAAGGCCTCACCATGGGCTGGTAAGAAGCAACATATTCATAGGGAGGCAGTGGCTGGAGGAACTGGATCTATGTCAAGATATTCATTTAGCCTACTCTGGAAAATCAATAACACAAAACACATAAGCCGACTATCCTTGTGTATCTCCCTCGGGGTGTATACAATACACACAGTCAGACCACTCCACTTTACACATATGCATATACACTTGCTGGAAGGGTTGTCTCCTCATTCAGGCACGATGAGGAGGGCGCTGTGACATGCATAAATCATATCATACTAGACAACAAGTGAGCTACAATGAACAGCCAGCACCACAAAGCCTGTGGTTTCTCACTTCTTCCACGCTCAAAGATGAATTAACTCAGTTGAAGTTCACGGTTTCAGTTGCTCACAAAAAGCAGGATGAGCCTCAGGGCGCTTAACTTTGGGAGATCTAAGCTACGCAAACAATATCTGACACAGGCGTCCATAAAATTGCAACGGCTTACAACGGCAACAAATACATGCATGTCACTCAAAGAATTTCCAACATTGGGATTTATGTCAATTTACGCACAGGCACTTGTAAATACACTGCGTACACTTCGACATTAATATTGGGAAAATGATGCAAAACATCTGCCCCATTTTTGCAGAAACTACTCATCGTGGTCTCTCTTAAGGACTTTGAGAGCCACAGTACTATCTCTCTAGTCTCCGTGTGGATCCACAGAGACAGACAATTGACAAAGAATTGATGGTCAATGTTTGTCCAAGGTGGCTGACAGGGCCAGCGCTCTTTAGTTTGCTTGTGAATTTGTGGTTAAATAGCGTTTTGAAGAGCACTGGCGGTGCTGTGTATAAGTAACTTCTTTAGGCCCTTTGCAATAAAACCGGCATCCAATAGGTAAAATACATTTTTATCTAAAACCAGTGTTTTTAACACTGAGTGCATTGGTATGATAATTTAAATTATTTAAAATATCTATATACCATTTACAAAATTAGTGAGAAATTTCGAAAGCCTGGAAAATGTTTCATACATAAGAAAACGAATTATAACGTAAGTTTTATTTTCTCAGAAAGCCAAACACATCTGTTCATTACGAATAAAAGATCAGACTTGAATGATGGTGACATATTACTCCTCCGTCTCAGCTGTGACTCAAACTGAATTGTTTTCCCGGAAAGTAGCTATAGCTCTAACTACTATATTTAACTACAGCATTGATTGGAAGCCTGTGATTGAAAATATCTACAGACGTTTGGATTTTTTTTTAAGGTGGGAGGGTGTACACAAGCAATAGTGATTGTGCTTTTCACTATTCACCATCTACTTTCTGTGCATAAACACGTGACTAACTATTATTCAGAAAATGTTACGACTCGCTCAAAGATTTCGAACAATTTAAGATGCTATGTGCTCCCTAAATGTGTGAAGATCACTCATACAACTCAGATGCAAACTATAGGGAGAGAATACAATCATTTGAAATGTTTGTAAATATCCGATAATAAACGCGTCTGTTAATATTGCATACATTTACAAAGAATAGATCAGAGAATAAAGCATAAATGTTTGCTTCAGCGGCATCATAACAGTCATATATTAACCTGATATTGACTTGACATGGAGCGCCTCATCCCGTCAGACGCTCATATTTTCCAGGGCTGTGATTTCAGAGGATGTTACAGGACATGTTGGCTCCTCCAGCTTTTCGGCGCTTCTTTAAACCCTGCAAATCTATTCAATACATGTTTGTTCATGAAAGCAAACAATATGGAGCTGTGTATTTCTGTTGAGCGTGTTCAAGAGAAGAATGCTGCTGCGCTACGGGACAGAGGAAACGAGAGAAGCAGCCGCACACACATCATTACATGTCGCCGGCTGAGGGAGCCTCTTCCCCGGCTGAGCTGGCTCCCAAACACCGGCCGATAGCGCAACTACTGTTACGATGTTGACATATTCACACAACACTGACCGAGCCAGGGTGGTGTTTCACTGCAAAGCCTTTTAGAGTTTCCAAACACCTTTTTATAAGTCTGAAGTCTGTCCCCTCCACCCGACCTGTTAAAACCACGCCTACACAGCCACACAATTGGTCCGAAAGCGTCAAAGAACCAATCAAACGTAGCGCTGCTGCTCGTAACATGCAACACATCCATACAGTATGAAGCCCTATGGGCCACAGAGGCGCTAGGAAAATCACGGAGCTGGGACCTTACCACCTCTCTCTCTCTGGCCGTCAGCGGACTCCTTTCTCTGCACACGTCTTTCTCTGAAATGTGTGTGCGCGCGAAAAAGAGAGGAGGAATAAAGTGTGTTTGTGTGTGTGTGTGTATGTGTGAGGGTGCATGTCCGGAGCAAGTAAAGGCAGGGGATTATTCGGCGCTATCGAAATATTTCAACACGTCGCCCTCGCTGCAGGACTGAAGCCAATAAGAAGGAACGCATTTTAACAGGAATGCCGATATTGTAAACAGCAACAGAAGAGAAAGAATGCGCTGCAGTCTGTTAAGTGACTCACCCAACTTGGTTTAATTCGGCTAATGTCCGCAAAGCAGCGACAAGCTCAAAGGTGCCCGATGCGCGTCCGCTCCTGAAGAAAATCGCTTTCGCAACACTCCAGAAGATTAATGGAGAACATTTTTATATTTATTTTTGCAGACTTTTGATACACATTTAGCTACGGACACTAGAGATTTTCCACTAACTTGTGAAAAATAAGTGGATAATTTCTGTAGAGTTCAAGGAGGAATTTCCCGAGCTTTCTCACTCCAGTTGTATTTTTTTTCCTTCTGTTTTTTCTTCATTATCTCTTTTTCAACACAGGCTTCGCTGCTCTAGAATATTCTGTCAAATCGATACTGTCGTCTACATTTGTTGCCTGCACTTGGATGAACTTCCTGATGAGAGATCCAGTCATACAAGGATCAAATATGGCATATCATCCGTTTATACCTCACCGGGGTCCGGAATTTGCCATGAGTGCAATGCTGGGTCACCAGCCTCCTTTCTTCCCGGCCCTGGCTCTCCCTCCCAGCGGCTCCTTGTCTCTGCCGGGTGCCCTCGGAAAACCGATTATGGACCAATTGATGGGAGCTGCAGAGACCGGCCTCCACTTCTCGTCTCTGGGACACCAGGCGGCAGCCGCCCACCTCAGGCCCCTCAAGACTCTGGAGCCTGAGGAGGAGGTGGAGGATGACCCCAAGGTTCATCTGGAAGCTAAGGAGCTTTGGGAACTCTTCCACAAGAGGGGCACTGAGATGGTGATCACTAAATCCGGAAGGTGAAATTACCTTTGTGTGTCTATGTGTGTGAGAGAGAGTGTATGTGTGTGTGTATTGGCCTACATACTAACATATGAAGTCAGACATGTAAACGTTTGCGGAGCACATTCAAAACTAATTCACGTTTTTTTTTAACCTAAGCACTTCTATTTAATTAATATTTATGCATAGTAATTTTAATCCATATTAAATAATGTACATCAATCGAAACCAGGGCAGTTTAAAAGTCACATTTGTCTAATTTGTTTAATCTAAGGCTGTATAAATGTTCTATAAATCTCACCAGTATTGCACAAAATATGGCCTTAATGCAAAATACATGACACATATTTTGACAATTATTTAAAAGAGATCGAGAGAAAGGCTGAGAGTTCTCCGTGTTCATGCAGCTGAATGCAAAGTTGCGGTAAACTAAGCATGTTGGGTTGCAGAACCATTATAGGTTAGTAAATTAAGCACCTACTTTTATACCAGGCCGTTAAAGGACCATAATACGGACATCTATCTGTTGCTGCTGAATTACCAGTGTTACTTAGTAGGCTGTGGCCTCTGTCTGCTTACAAATGTAAGGATCTATACTTATAACATCCCTCGACATAAATGCCTTACTCACAGTTTAATGTATAATGCGTCGAGTTTGTTGAAGACGTTGAAAATCTAGCCGTGTTGAGCTTGGACTAAATTATTTTTGGCATTATGCAGTGATCGTTTGCAAAGATTCCTGTTCTGTCAGTGTGCAGGCCTTTTCCCCCCTGCCATTACACATCAAAACACCATTTTAACAGAAGTCACCGTAAGATTCAGAATAAGGCAGAGTGGAGCTTATTCACAGCAACTTTACAATCATGTACTTTTCACCTCATTTATTTATTTATTAGTCCAAGTTAGATTTAATTTGTCAGACTGATGCAACGCATATAAACATATTTTGTGTCCTTATATGTAAGCTGTATGTTCAAGCCCATGTAAGAAATAAAAGGAGATTTTTATTCATGGCACTCCCCTCTGTGTCACAGACGGATGTTCCCCCCGTTCAAAGTGAGGTGCACCGGTCTGGACAAGAAGGCCAAATATATTCTGTTGATGGATATTGTTGCAGCTGACGACTGCAGGTACAAGTTTCATAACTCCCGCTGGATGGTGGCGGGGAAAGCCGACCCCGAAATGCCAAAGAGGATGTACATTCACCCGGACAGTCCGGCTACTGGCGAACAGTGGATGTCAAAAGTCGTCAATTTTCACAAACTCAAGCTGACAAACAACATCTCGGACAAGCATGGATTTGTAAGTTCAACTAATGTATGTCAATTTTCCTATTTATCACCATACACTGTTTAGTAGCCACATGTCCATAATGACAAATATATAATGTTATGTTTTTTAATTATTTTTTTAATCTGAGGAAGTTCCATGTGTTCCATTCTTTACGTGCTACGAAACAAAACACAATGAAAGCACTGTTCTAAAGATAGCTATAGAAATGTTTGCATAGCTATGTATAATTGTTGGATTATCAAGGGATAATAAAGTTTTGAAACATCTATAGATTTTTTTCTCAAAATTAGCATCAGGATTTCAGAAAGATCTGCTCTTATTTTTACAGCTCTAGATTATCCAAACACACTGTAAAATATATATATATGACTTCTGATTTTTATTTTAATAGGTATTTTAAGAAAATGTAAATGTAGTGTCTGAACCCTGTATAACGACCACCAGTTTGTCCAACAGGAATAAATGAATATAGCATGAGTAGTGAGCTGATCAATTTTTTTTTAATTTTTTTTTTCCTTTGCTGTGTATGTTGTGTGCATTGCAGACTATACTCAACTCCATGCACAAATATCAGCCTCGATTTCACATCGTGAGGGCCAACGACATTCTAAAACTCCCGTACAGTACCTTCAGGACCTATGTTTTTCCCGAAACGGATTTCATTGCAGTGACTGCATATCAAAATGACAAGGTATGAGAAAACCCCAAATCCTGCGTCTTCGCTCCTGAATATTGTCCAAAAATACATCTTATTATGCCCTTCGCTCTGTCAGACAAGCCTTCTCCCCGTCTCCCTCTATGTCGTCATGCTCTACACCATTTTGTTGTCATAAAATATGAAAGAAGTTATATATGTTGGCGCGTGTTTGTGCGCACTAGTGTATCATAGCAGAGGACGATGTTGCGGACATGTTGCAAATATCCTGTAGCTCGTGGATGGAAAGTCATATTTCTGTGGAATGTTATACAGGTTATCTCCCTTTAATTTAATCACGTGGAAAGGATTTGGCCCAGGACCAGACTCCTACCCCCTACCCTCCAATCTCTTTCCTTTTCCTTCTCCTCCAGTGTGTGTGTGTGTGTGTGTGCGTGTGTGTATGTATTTTGTCTGTGAAAATGTCTCAACTTGCCACTTCCTGTATGAAAATTATTTTAAGTCTACCCAGTTGTACTTTTAGTATTT
>JAQQZY010000005.1:56794835-56805368 GCA_030068375.1 Ostorhinchus rueppellii
ATTATTATTATTATTATTATTATTATTATTATTAATAATAATAATAATAATAATAATAATAATAATAATAATAATAGCGAAACATCATTATCATCATCATAAACTCAGAGAACTGAACCACAAGTATCCCATCCAAATACTTGTTCAGATTTTAACCAGCATATGCAGCATTCAGAAACTCTGTGAAGTAAACATAAATCTCCTCCCAACAAAAATGGGTCCACTCTTTTGAAAAAAAAAAAAAAAACTATTACGTTGCTCACTATTTTGACAAATTGATTATTTGTGCACAGCTTTATAATGAAGTAAACCAAAACTATTAAAGGACATTACATATAAGACATAATGAGACAATCCCAGAGAACAAGGAAAATTGTGGTAAAATTGGCCTTGAATAAAACAGAGTAAAAACAAAGAGTTATTAAATGGAAAAAAAGGAAATTAAATACAATATCGATAGATTCAATATCTAAATACCCCTACATATCCATACAGTAAAACTAAAATGTGCTATTTATTCTCAACTATTTTTTTTTCTTACAAAATCTGTTTAAAAAATATTTTGAAACAAAATGTACAACTGTGGCTATGCATATGCCAGTATTACTACTTATGTTTGCAGATCACTCAGCTTAAGATCGAGAACAATCCATTTGCAAAAGGTTTTCGTGGAAGTGATGACATGGAGCTGCATCGAATGTCCAGAATGCAAAGGTAATAGCAGTGTTCATTTTAGTTACTAAGTATATGTCAAATATCTATGTATTTATTTCATTCTTTCTCTACAGTTGTCAATGGAAATACTGACTCAAATTGAAAGATATTAAATGTTACCCCAATTAATAAGGGATTACTGACATTGTAGTTGTACTGTTACTTAACAAACGCCAGTTTAATCTTTCAATAACCCAAATGCACACCAGTTATGAGTGTTATTTTCAGTGATGTAAGTGTAGTTCTTGATCGTCAGCCAGTTTTCATGTTGAAGATTTTTATGGCTGATCTGGAAGAACCTCTGAAACATAAGTCTAACAATCTCCCATCGACACAGCTTTTTGGACATGGACGTTCTAGCTATTCCTGTGAGTCGGTGCATGTGTGGGTGGGTGTGCATTTGTGTTGAACTCGTGGTATCATTTGGTCCAGCAGCCAACCCAGTACACAACCACACTGCTCTCCCTCTCTCTTATTCAGTCCAGATGAGGGTTGGAGTGTCCGTACTGCATGGAAAACACTTTTTCAAAGGAGAAAGTCTGGTTTTTAAACCCCCCCCCATTTAGACAGCACGCACAGACCTGAACCCAATGTAAAGATTTTCAATCACAAAAAAAAGTTGGATTTTCTGCAGAATGCTAAAATAGGGTCCTGTTTCATTTTTGTAATTAAGCGTTTCAGATTAATGCTGCAACAAAAGGTTTCTGTACACTGTGGCATTCATTAGTCATTCTTAGTAGACAGATTTACTACCCTTATTTTGTTAACAATGGTGCATTTGATTAAAACAGACACGCGTTAAGTTAGTTAAGTAGGTGCATCCTATAAGACAATAAGACATTTTGAGTGAATTGCATTTCACCTAAAACTTGCAAATGTACAGAGCTTGGTCAAGATCCAAACCACACTATCAATCTTACATGCCATTGTTCAATCCAGCCGAGCATAGTAAGCTATGCACGTCTGCTCTTGGTTATGGTTTTGAAGGGAGAGCTCATTGCAAAACCAGGTCACTTTTTCAACCAAAGCAATCTCTGAAATCAAAGACCTGAAAGTAGCAAAATGATGTATTGATGGATCCTGTGGATTAATAGAAGGGAAGTACATGTAGGCATTTTCAGCAGAGTGGGGGGTTTTCCCCAGAGGAGTATCTTTCAGTGTAGCCTAAGTGGGTGTGATTTACTTACAGTGAATGGAGATGATTTTCTTTGCAAATACATCTTGATTTCTTGAGGTTCTGTGTAAAGCCTTACCCTAAATCATAACATTCTGAAGTAATTTAATTTGTTTGCTATTGTAGTACCAAGGAGTACCCAGTGGTCCCTCGCAGTACAGTGCGCCAGAGGGTGGGCTCCAGTCAGAGTCCATTCAGCGGGGAAATCCAGGTCATGGCCACCTCAAACACCCTGAGCACCCAGTACTCCCAATGTGACAATGGGGTTACAAGCACCTCACAGGATATGTTGCCTCAGTCGGGTTCCTACCCCCTGCCCCACGAGCATGGACAGGACTACCACTGCATTAAGAGGAAAGGTACGAGACCACTCTGGAACAGGAAAGTAGAAAACCAACGCAGATTGTGATTCAGTACAGGACAGCTCACATTCACAGTAACATGAATTAAACTGCAACAAGAAGAGCTCATGCGTCTGACAGAGTCCCACAGTCCTGAAAGTCAAGCATGTTGTCTATCCTGAGTCTGGTGCTTGGTTATGAGCTTTTGGCCTTAGTTTTCAACACAACCACTACACTACAGCATCAAATTTCAATGTACAGTACCAGACAGAAGTTAATTTAAGTCCACTGAACAAAAATATAAATGCACAAACCAAAAATGCCAAGTTAAATGGACTTACAATGAAATATGGCAACAATAAAAACCCAACCCCTAATAATACTGTTTATAGGTGTACTGAATGACGCATTGTGGATGGGGGGGGGGGGGGGGGGGGTTGGGACCCGCTGTGGGGTTGTGTGGCTGCCCCCCCCCCCCCCCCCCCCCCCCCCCCCCCGCGGACGCGCTGGGCTGTTGAGTGGCTGCAGCGCACCTACCTCTCACTCATCAACGTGTCACGCCCCTGTCCGAACTGCAATTACCCACTCATCATGCACTTTGGGTCCTGTGCTTAAATGCTGTCTTTCAGTGCTTCATGCTGAGGTTTTTTTGTTTTTGTTTTTTAACCAATATCATCCTGCAGAGTCACCGCAGGGGGATGTTTGTCTTTTTTTTTCTCTCTCTCTCCTCGAATCCCGATCATTCTGATAAATATGGAGTGCCGGTCATTGTGATTTGTTAGTACAGCTGGATCTATAGTCCCATGTATGTCTTGTTGTCTCATGTAATCTTGGTCGGTTGTAACTGGAAGTTAATTTCGTTGCTCTGAAATATGTGCAATGACAATAAAGTCCTACTCTATTCTGTGTTTTCTCGATCCTGGTGACACAATTCTCATTGACTGCTTTCTGTGAGATTACTCATTCATTGAGTTATTCCACCGCTGAGTTGCATAAAGCATAACCTCGATTTGGTCAGTCACTGTTACCAACATACAAGCACAATGAAAGACCACCCCAAAATGTGAACGTTTGTCACAAGTCATAATGTCTCAGATGCTACAAGTCATCAGCACCTTTGGAATGTTGTGGATCAGCAGGTCAGGCATTCTCATTCCAGAAAATGTGTGCCAGCTACAACTTGTGCTGCTGCAGGAATGGGACAATGTACTGCAGGCCATTATCAACAATTTCGTAAACTGTATCAACTGGAGATGTACCTCTTTCCAAAATGCCAACGGTGGACACACTCTGTACTGAGTGCTTTAAACTCTGTCCACTGAGTGTGTTTCATCTGTGATAAATCATGAAGTGTGTACCAATTTGCTAATCATGTTTCTGTTGCTTGAATATTAAGGCAAGATTTAAAAAAAAAAAAGTTATTTAGTTGAAATATTTCCCAATTGAAAGAAAAAATAATAATAATTTAAAACAAAAAAAAATTACTTGGTGCATTTCTATTTTTGTTCAAGTGTTAAAAAGGGATGCAAAGATTACCTCCAAGACCTTCTACCTTTGGAACCGCTTGTCTGTGTTTTGCACAGAATTTTATATCCAGTGTATTCACTGAAGTACTGACTTAAATAACTGTATAGAATAAAATTTACTAACACTAGTTTGTTCTTAGACGATAGCAAAATAACACTAAAGTAAAAAAAAAATTTAAAAAAAAATTGCAACATCATCTTTGACAACATCTTTGACTGTTTCTTGTGGACATGGCCATAAACCGTGTTCATTTCATTTTATCTGCAGTGGAGGATGACTGTCATTCAGGTGAACACAACTATAAGAAGGCCTATGTGGAGAGCTCATCCAGTGAAGAGGACCATTACTACCGACCTGTTGGCTATGCCCAGACCCTAGGGCTACCCAGTGGACCATACCGCAGTGAATCCAGCCAGCGACAGGCTTGTATGTATGCCAGTGCGTCACAGGCAGCTGAGCCTGTTCCCAGTTTGGAGGACATCAGCTGTAACACATGGGCCAGCGTTTCACCGTATGGGAGTTGCTCAGTCACTACCATGCAGCCAATGGAGCGGCTGCCCTACCAACACTTCTCTGCTCACTTCACCTCAGGGTCTCTGGTGTCCAGACTTGGAGGTGTGGGTGGCCATGCCTCTCCACAGCTTGGTGATGGCCACCATACGGCCATGTACCAGGGCCCCATGACCCACCAGACTTTAGGCCGACAGTGCAGTCCTGGGGCAGGGATCCAGTCATCAACAGCTGGCCTACAGGGAAATGAGTACATCTATACCCATGGGATACCGCGTACACTTTCGCCACATCAGTATCACACTGTACATAGTGTCAGCATCATGCCAGAGTGGAATGAGAACAGTTAAGTATTTTTCTTTTTTTACTGTCAGAATATAAGAAATGAAAAACAAAAACACAACAATCTAAATGAGTCAGGGCTTGGATTAACTTTTTTTCAAATTTTACAACCAATGTGTCACCTTAATGACACTTGGTTCACTGAGAGTGGCAGATATTCATACAGTGCGCCGAGTAGGAAAGCATTTTATCATCTAGCTTGCATCTGCACTTGCAGGCAGCTTCCATCAACTGGAACAGAAGAGAGGCTGGACTATAGCTTATCAGGCTATGACTGCTGAAGTGCAGAAAAAGCAAAAGCAAATGCTGTGGGCACTGTGTCGCTTCAGATGTATTATGGACAGACTCCGTTCAAAGTTGTCCATCTGTGTTGATGTTTCTTAGATCTCAGTATTTCAGTGATAAATGAAGATGTTTTTAAGATAAGAAACCTTTATACTCAAGTCCCAAATAAGTCTAAAAAATGATAGTGTATTTGTTCTCATTTTTGTTGTCATTTTGTAGGTTTCTTACTTAAATAGTAAAATTGCTATGACTTATGAAAAAAAAAAACATAAAGGAAGCTTTTGTTACTGCTCTTGGATGAATTTTCTTGTTCTTAAATTTGTCAGGATGGTCACAGTCATTACAATTGCTGTGTAGCATAAAAAGGCTTTTATGTTATTATGGTAACATTACATGAGAAAGTATCAGAATAACTGTCCACCTTGATAAACTGTCACTATTTACTGTACATCCATATATGTGTAAACAAGTGGTATGCAGGAGACCCTACAGTTCTGTTTACCTTAACTGGGTGAGAAAAAACAACAAATACTAAAACTATCAAAACTTAAAGCACCAATCCATTGTTAACATTATATACAATGACCAGTTAATGTGTGACTGTGGATACTGGATGTATATTTGTCAGATGGCCAGAGACCACTTCAAATCAATGCAAATGTTCCACTGTGTCTGCTAAGGTGTAAATGAGCAACTGTTTGCTAACACATTAGCTATAACAGATTTATAAGGTGATAATATGTTGGTGCTGGGGACTCGAGATATTCTGCCCCTGAGTAGCCAAAAAAAATTATGAACACAGCTTTTAAACATGATAATTATTTCATCACAGTTATATATCATGTCTACTATAATGTCACATCATTAAGTCAGAAAAGGATGTGGTTTCAGTCTGACTTTGGTTTTAGTGGACAGTACTGGGAACAACTGCTAAACAAATTAGTTCTAATTTTGCATTTGTAAACCAGCTGCATTTAAAATCTGTCAGACATTTGCATTAATATGTGCATGTGAATATGACCACCATAAGATAATGATCACAGTTCTGCCCCAACTCTACTTAGAATGTTTTAAGTTTCTTCAGTCCTATATCCCTTTGACTGTAATTACACTTCAAGGAAATTAAATACAAAGTAAACATTATTTATATGTGACTTTATTCTCTAAACATCCACCAGGTCAGGTTAGGGTTATAGCAGAAAAGGTTTAAGGCCAATATACATGTATTAGACTCCGTTTGAAGACGAGCGTCTTGGTTGTGGCTGAAACACAAACTAAACCACATCATTTTAAACATGTCCAGTGGTAACCCTAACTCTTAGGGTTAGGTTCTATGAAAAGAGTGGATATTAATAGGTTCAAGTACCTACTGTGGTGTTTAAAAATGGCTCATACTTTAAAATGTTGCTATGCTGCAAAAGCCTTAAAATGTAAAATATAAACAAGTACACTTCAGAAATGTAAATAATGTGTAAAATGGACATTAATACCATAACATTAGACTGTATGACAAAAGGTTATTGCATTTAAAATACTACAATGGCTGACAACAGTTTTGATAATCTGACAAAGAAGTCCTATTTTGTGCAACTTCTCATTGAAAATGTGTGTTCTGTAATATTTGGTCTTCTTTGGAAAGACAGTGTTTCTGCAACAATCAAATCTAACTTAAATCTACACAGTAGAAACACAATCCTAAGTCTACAAAGAGTGTAATTTAAAAAAAAAAAAAAAGGAATAAAGAAAAGACAAAACTTCATACAGTGAAAGGCTAACCTGAGTCTCGCTGCACAAATCAATCATTTTGTGTTAGAGATACAGTATGTCTAGCATGCATACAAAGGCTATTTTAAATGCTTGTAGATGATGAAATGTTGTCAATAGTATTTATTTTTCAACTATGTAAATTCATTTGCTCTTGCATATATTAAAAATAGATGGTCCTGTTTCTTTTTTTATAGCCTGTTTTTTTTATGATTGTTTATGGGATTTTCTAATCATACTTAGAGGGAAAACAGGAAATTACAAAAGGACTATTGAAAAGATTAAAAAATATGGATAACTTTGTAAATATGCATATGTACATAAAGAATACATGCAATAAATTTAAAAAAAAAAAACTCTTCTTTGGTCAGTTATTGTCAAATTGTGCTTCTCCTTTTTTTGGAAGATTTTAACAGTGTGGTATGGATTTTTCTTTTTCCTGATGACAACTAACACATACACCAAATGATAATTTACTATACAGACACATCAGGGCTTCAGTTAATGCAGAAAATAACTACACTTCATTGTTTTCAACCATCAGATAATCCAAGGGAGTAAATGTCTGCTGTCTGTCAAAAATCCCTTTTCCTTTACTCTTCAAGAGTAAAGGAATTAACTTTTCTAATTGACTTAGGTGTGTGTTTGTCTGTGCAAGTGTGTTTTAAATCTAGTTTTCACAGCTAGTCCCTGCAACATTAACCTGAAACTGTACATCCTTATTAATATTAACAAGTGGTGCCAGGCACAACAAACCCCACCCCTCCCACATATTTCACCCTTTATAAGTAAATGGGAAGATTTAAAAACTTCATAAAAAGTTTTAACTTTGACCAAACCAAACTGTTTCCAAAATGTAATGAGATCTTTTCTGGGTCACTGGCAATCTATAAAGTCAATTTGGTATGAATTCAACCAATACAATAGTTTTGCTCCTAGAGACATGTGAAATTTTGCCCATTATAAGTAAATGCGGGGAAATAAATATTTTAAAATTTCATAAAATATTTAAACTTTTACATACTTTTCCCAAAATGTAATGAGATCTATTCTGGGTTACTGGCAATCTATAAGCCAAATTTGGTATGAATTCAATTAATAATTTTGCTGTCAGAGTGTTAACAAACAAACAAACTGAACCAAAAACAATATCCCTTGCCTCCCCTTCAGGCGGTGGGGTAATGAGTGATGGTGCTGCTTTTGGCAGTTGATGAAAAACATCCACAGTGTGATTATCAATGGGTGTGTGGGCACAACTTACTTAAAACAATAAAACCAGACTGCAGTAGTCTCCAGCGGTATGCTGACTCCCACAGCTCTGCGTCTAGTGAATATGTTGCTACTTTTGGCCCCAAAACCAAGTTGGCAACAGCCAAAATGTAAACTTTTGGCATGAAATCATCAAAACCACTGGGTGACCGTACCTCCATCCACTTCATGTAGGATTGCAAGTGAGTTCAAAGTGGGGATGGGTGGGTCATGTAAAAAACAAAAATTAAAAAAAAAGGGGGGGGTGTCATTTTGTGGAATTCACCAGGCTGAGTCCTTATTGGCTGGAAGATGGTAGAAAAATTCATATTGTGAGATGGTGTTCCTACAGGTATCATCACAATTTGTGTTGAAAACTTTCTTTAGTTACAAGTCTGTAACAATGAGCATCATTAAACTTCCTTAGAGGTCCCAGCACAATACAGATTCCAACAGAAATTTCATGTATGTTCACAACCAAACACAAATATTCCTTATTGACAGTGTTAGGACACTGTCATATTCCTGCAGTTCTCTCACTTGTCTTTCACTGTCTAGCCATTCCTTTTGCTTCTTCATCTCCTTTACTCCCTGATTCTGCTCCCAGTCCCTCCCACTACCCTTTCTTTCTCTTCTCACCGCCCCACACTGACCTAGACTCCCAACCTCCTTTGATGTGAGTGATGTGACCCCTGCGCTCCAGATGCCCCTTCACCGCCAGCTTTATCCTCTCTGAGAGTCGGCACAGCCCACAGAGAGGGCCAGTCATTAACCCAGTACAACCCCGACCTCCCCTCCACTGCTTAAACACATGATGTATCACAACTCCCAACCCCATGCATCTCCCAAATTTACCCAAACATATATCTGTAGACGAGCCCTGATGATGCAATAGGCTCTTTAAACATTTAAAGAACGGGTCAGCTTTTCAAAGGGAGAAGCTGGAACCTTTGGCCACTGCTTCAGTTATCATGGACTGTGGTTGAAAGTCTGGCGATATGTCTGAAGGAAAACAAATGAATGTCTAATGAATGAAAGGCCTGAATGATAAATGAAACATCACATTGCAGGTTTATTTGGATTATGAGTATATATCTTTGGCATACCAGAACATATAGAGCAGTTTGATAAGATGGAAAGAAATAAAACTTTTATCGACAAACCAATTGAGCATGGTTAAGATAATAGTTTATGAAAATATATTAAAATATACAATACATATTGATGAAGCAATAAATATCTATTTCAGTGTGCTGTATCTCTCTATGAAAACTGCATCTTATTTTTCCTTTAGCAAAGAGAAAATTAAAACAAGTCATCTCAAACTAATGATGAGTCATGGCCTTAGTCAACCCTAAATCTGAAACCTAAACAAATCATAGCCTGGGTGCCCCGCCTGACAAAGGAGAAATGTGCAAGAACAAGAGCATTCCTAGGAGTAGAAAAATGAGGGAGGGGATTACTTTATTAAGATGTACTGAAACACAGATCACCACAGATGGATGACTGCCCTGCACAAAGAGAGTTTTCAGAGAATCAAATCCATCTTGAGCTGGCGTTGCAAACATCAGTTTGGAAAGTCAAGCTGTTGCAACTTTGGGTCTTTCATTAAAAATTGTGAATCCATTTTGAAAACCAGCACAATACAGGCTGAGACAACAGTGTCAGAGAACTGTTTGGGCATCAATAGTTAAAAGTGAAAAGCCTAAAAAGAAATGACAGCTCGAAAAAGAAAAAAAAAAAACAAAACCTTATGGCCGTGGTGCTTGAGGCATTTCTAATTAAGAGCCTCTACACTGGGATTCAATCAACACAGCATCTGGGCCATCTTCACAGGGAGGTAAATGCTAATATTGCTCTTGCTGGCAGATAAAATAGTCTTGTAGACTTCTCTTGGCACATACCTAATACAGATGTTTGATGCCTGGCCACCCTCAAAATTGTAGGGGGAATGAGGGGTGTGGCAGCACGGGTTGGCCTGAAAAAAGTTAAGTCCTCCATCAGATAGCACATTTTCTGGTTCATGTAAGGATGTCCAGCATATCAACAGAGACATTTATCACTATGATGTGAAATTTGCATCTTTGCACAGTGGTGGGGTTTTGCCTCCATGGCCAGCTGAATCAAGCCCTGGGACAGGAGTACTGAAATGGGAACACAGACCCTTCCATCTCCTATCATTAAGTCTTTCAGCACCACTCCTGGCCAGAGGCTTGGGTAGATAGTAGGAGGAGATGAGGGAGGACTCAGAATGTCTTCCAGGGGCGGCAGACAGGGATGGTGGAGTGTTGATTGGGTGTGAGTATCTCAGAGTTAAAAAGCAGCATAAAAGTTGTTAAGCTGGGTGTCAGTACACTACAGTAGCAAAATGCTTTTGCCTGCTTATAGGTGTTTTCAGTGATAGTCTTAAATGTTTATCCTATTTTTTATTCTTTTTTTGTTATCACTTCTTACCTTGTGTAAGACAATGTTGGTTGTCTGTGGGATTGTCTGTTGAGATGGGTTAATTTATTGTTTTGTTTTGCTGCTGTCATAACCAAACAATTTCCTGCAAAATATCTATCTATCTATCTATCTATCTATCTATCTATCTATCTATCTATCTATCTATCTATCTATCTATCTATC
>JAQQZY010000005.1:56830272-56845148 GCA_030068375.1 Ostorhinchus rueppellii
GCAACACTATTTATCTGATACTTCTCCTTTTCATTCTGTTGGCTCTTCTTTATTCAGTCCTCCTGTAAACTCCAGCAAAAATTTCCCCGCAGGGACAATTAAGTATATCTTATCGCATCTTATCTTATCTTATCTTATCTTATCTCATCTCATCTCATCTCAACACAATATCACAAATATCTTAGAGGAACCTTGCATCCTGAAGGAGTGTAATTTGACAGACCACCAGACAAAATATTAAATCTGTTAACATCTTCATTTTAATCTTGATACCAAGGCACTTGTATTATTTTTTAACCATGTTTGCCAAATATCTAACTTATCAGCATGTGAGCCAGCTCTGTCTTGAAGCAGGACCAAGACACATTGTTCCTATCTTAACAAGACTCCTGTGATCTTGTCTTCTGTTAAAGAGATAATCAGCCACCACTGCAGATAGACTGATGGACTAAAGGTGGATACAGAGCATACCAGCCCCATCACTAAAAATAAGTCTGTCCAGTGATAGTGTACATCTGTTGAAATGATAAGTGTGTTCAAATCTGAATTTAAATGAGAGGTTTTGTTAGAATTCACTCTTGTGTACAATGATTCACAAACATGGATAGGTCTACTTAACAAAATGTTAGACATTTAGGCATCAGCACAGCCAGCATTTTGTTGCAGTCTCAATGTCTTGTAGTGCTAGGGCTAAGAAAGCACAGCCAAGGCACCAGAAAGAGCTCAGGAAATGATAGGATCTTCAATTTTCATGGGGCCATTGAGGTCCGTCCTGTCCAGTAGCCAGTTCTGTCTTCCTTTGTCTTCCATCCCATTTCCAAAGCCTCAACAGAGAGATGAGAAAAAAAAGAGTGGAATAAGGGAAGCCCCTTTGCATTCATGTGTTTTTATTAGCAGGTAATGATCTTTGATCTAATGCGCTGACTGGGAAAGTGCGGCTCCCATTGAAATCCGGTGGATGCTTGGCCGACCTGGAGCCAGTGTCACTTCTCGTTAGGGCCTGCAGCTCCATGACCTCCCTGCTGCCAGTCCAAGCCCCGTCCTCACAGCATGTGCACCCCGCGTAATGATATCAATAACAGCAGGGGTGCAATGAATACAAATCCGCGTGCAGAATGTTTGGACAAGAATTCGCTCCCAGCCCTCCCTCCTCTTGTTGGCCTGCTCACCGCTGGTCAACCTCTATCCCTACAGAAAGGACTAGGTTAGGACTTCTAATCTGGATGGTTGATTTCACACGAAATAGTTGGTGGCTCCAAAGAACAAATACACCCTGTTGGTAAATGGTTTGTAATGTACTTGACTCTATATCTCACTATTAATGTTTACCATCTAGAACCAATGAGTGAAAATGTGTATAGTTGGACTTAATTGTTAGAATTTATTCATGCAGAAACTCAAATCACTCAAGCTGCAAAGTATGATAATGAGGGTTACATGCTTAATTGAAACTATACAAAACTCAGTTGTCTCTTTGCATGGAATGGGGCAGTTCTCAAAGTCTTCAATCAAAAATATTATCTTTCAGATTGTCTCAAAGATCATTTTCCCAATGTTGGCTATAGCTCAGAGCATCTGAAATTTGCATCTAATTTGTCAAATACAATACTAATGCACAAAATTTGACATACATGTACTTCAATAAACTGCAGTATTTTCATCATACACTACTTTATACTTCTTGATTACATTTCATTTTCAGTTTAACTTTGTACATAAAAGATATAAATGATTTACTTCTATGATTTGATGCATTATGCTATTAATCTAGCCAGATGTTTAAAAAAAAAAATCTAAAATGGACAAACTATATTATAATACACTCAAAAATATTTACAAGTTGTTGTTTTTTTTTTTTTAAAAAAAAAAAAAGGCATCACTATTACATTATACAGGGAAATTATACCTTGAAAAGACCTTTGAAATTTTTATCTGAATTTAATGACCACTTCCACTCCTCCCTAACTGAAGGTTTTCTTTTTTTTCTCCTTTATTTAAGAGTAAAAAATGTACAAATTATAACAGCTAAAAATTTTGTTTTGTATATTTGCATCCTGAAGAGATATCAATTTGCCATTTGGGTCTGGAGCTAAAAACATATGTGAACCCCGTCATAAAATATTCAACATCAATAACCTGTAGTCAGAGGAAACTGCCACTAGAATCTGGAGCTACAGCCATCCATAATCGAACACACTGTCCAGTGTTGGGCCTGACACAGCAGCCACCTGATTTCCGTCTCTGGTGTTGACACAGCTGTTTCAAGTGGGCTGGTCACCAATGCCCAAAACAAAGATATGTTCATGGCAGCAGTCAGTGCATGCCTTACTTAAATTCGGGAGAGTAAAGAACCTTTGCATTTTTGTCCAGATTAACAAGAGTGGAAAAGCTATAAAATCCCTGCCATGAGACCTGTTTATTATCAATTACTGTGACTGCAGTATGTGTGTGATGGCAGTTTCTGTGCACGTACATATGCTGCAGCCATGTGCCTCTGCAAGGATCGCATGCCATGTGCATATACTCACTGCACACACATGTACTGTGATACTGTCTTTATCACAGTACTTCCCTGGTTCATCATTGCACCTTTGTTGGTGTCTACAAAGCTCTAATAATGATTTATAATTGTCCAGCGTGTTAGACACTTTTAAATGTGGAAAAGCCAAGAAAAATATCCAGGATACTTACACTTTGTCATATGACCAAATATGTAATGACAAAATCTGTCATATGAGTCCATATTGATAATTAATTCAGAAAAGGGCAAACTGTTATTTATTTCAAGCTAATAGTCAGTTTTTTGTTTTGTTTTTTTTGTCTCAGTATAAGTAGAAGAATCCAGACAGTTATTTTAGTTTTTAAAGTCTCTTAAAGCATGGTAAACAGTGGAAAATTTCAGAACATTAAACATGCAAAATTAATATAACAGAGTATAATAATAAAATATTGACACACTGTATTTTATAAGTATTTCAACTGAGAACATGTACAAAATGAACCTTGAAGACACCTTTAAAAACACAAATTGCATTGATGAAGTCATATCATTCAGCTCTACCTGATCAGTCTGATTGAATTGTTTACTCTGTTTAACTCTTTAAATAATTGAAGAGGATATTACAAGCTTTTTGTCTTATTAAAACAACACAAACAAACAACAGCAGCTTCATAACAGGTGCAACTGTTCTTTACTGGCATTCAAAGCAAACTGAAGTACCAATTGTGTTTGTATGCTGAGTCATTTCTCTTAAGATTATTATGACAAGGAAACTCATGTGGTGATACTGCTCACGCAAGTGGTTTCTCCCACTCTTTAATTTAAGTGGATAGGTCATTTTGTCTCTTAAAAGCTCAGCATGCTGTACCTTCCCACAATTTGACAGGAGCTTCTTGGCTTGTGGTCTGTCATCACTGGCGATGAAACTGTTTAAAATGTGTTAATTGTAAACACACATGTGCATGCTGTCAGTCTGCTAGCACAAGACATGAATTAATGGCATCTTGCTGGATCCGAGGCCTTGTGTGAAAATGTATGTTGTGGTTATTTGGGTGACAAATTATTTTTTGTGTTCATGCCATCTATTAGTAACAAATACAGAATTTTTTTGGTAAATATTGTGAGCTATATTCACCAGCTTTGCCACAAACATACTGCAGTTTAGACTCAGTCATCTACAGATGCATACAATGTGAAATGTTGTAAATAATTCATCTTTTGAGGTATAACCTTGCATGACATTTACAGCGGTGAGAAGAGTCCATCTCCTTTGACTTCACACTCATAGGGTCTATGTTTCAAAAGCTCTTTATTCAAGTACATCACTAATGCATTAGCGTGATTATGACTACATGAAATGAAACCTGTATGTGCATGAGAGGAAGCTTCCAGGGGCCACACAACTTTTGTCATACAGTGTCTAGATTATTTCAGGTCAGAGCTACCACTAACTATGCTGCCCTCTTCAGTTATACTGGCTATTTTATTTGCAATTATAAACAGTCATGAACTCAACACATCCAGATTGTTTTTCAGTAAAAAAGATGCATCTTTCTATCATGTAATGAAAAGTGAAAAGGCCTCCAATGGAATTTAGACTAAATGAGAGGAAAAATTAAGATGAATAGCTACATCTGGCTCTGGCTGAAACTCTAAAGGAAGTTGAGATAACCAAGGAGGGTCTGGTTATTCATCACTATTCAGACATGTGCCCATGCACAACTGACAAACACAGGCCGAAACCCACCAGCCATGGATACCCGAAAATAGCACCTGAGTTTACATTGTTTTTTGTTTTGTTTTGTTTTTTTTTATGTTGATTTTTCTGTTTTTTTTTGTTTTGCTTTTTTCAATAACCATTCCTTGGATCTACATTCGCAGAGCAGAGGGGAAAGCAATGGATTGACAGCCGAACCATGAGGGCACCTGGTTAATGTCACCTTTCATCCAGACACTTAGTGCCCCACACATCCCCTTGCATCCCTCGCTCTTTTTCTTCCCCTCCATTTTTTTTTCTCAAGGGAGCAACATTTCCCCCAGATCCTGACTGACATGAAGCCCAGAGCCTCGGACCCCAAACAGAATTTTCTGCAGACCCCAGGCTGCTTGTCTTCTGTCTGCTTCATCTATCTCTTTCTTCCGCGATTTCCATCCCCTTAACCATTGCCGCCTTTGTTCTTGCAGTCAATCGATGCACCATAACTCAACAGGCCTCCGGTGTTTGATGTCTGAGCTCTGGATATCATTTGGACTGTTTTCTGTTGAACCAGTGAACCACACTGATAATGCAATGTCTCACGAACACAAGCATGCAGATGATGGGAGTGTAAAGACAAACACACATGCAGGAGCACATGCTATTAAAAAAATATATAATGACTGTGAAATCAAGTCAATGAAAATTGAAACATAGGTTTTATACATTCTAAGTATCAAGACTACATTTCTGTACATGAACACCTTGGAACACATACATAAAAAGCTTTAAAGAAGTGTCCACATACTGTTGCATATGCTGTTGGGTTTTGTGCATCCAACCTTAGCAAATACATTTTCATGCATGTATGGAAAAGCTTGCCAACACAAGATGGAAGGCATTCTTTAGTAACACAAAGTAGCAAGGTATATTTTCTTATACATTGCATGAACATAGTGCATTTTATACTTTCCCTACATACAATATGATGAATATCCAAAAAAAAGAAAAAAAAGAAATCAGTGATGCATCAGAAAACTGTCTAGAATTATTGTACTGGCATATATATCAAATGTGTTTTTGTGACAGCTCGACATGCACCATTTTCTCATTTCTCCCTGATCTTAACACTCAAACTGATCCTTTCTAATATTTAAAAACAGGTGATGTGTTTTAATCAATTGCTTTGGTATATTTCATGCATTTGCAATCCCACATTATATACAATATATTCATCCCAAGGTATTACACAATATATTTGTGTTGCTTGTATCTGGATCATTTGTATTTATTTCTGTTATAAGCATTCTAAACACTGTATTGTGCAGTTAATTTTCAACCCAAATCACTGAATGAAGTGAACAGGTCAATTTGGCAATGAAGAGAAGGTAGAGATAAATGTTTTGGGTTGGAGAAGTCTGTACTGTTCTATGAATAATGTGCATAATTTGAAATGGTGAATTTTCGGACATTAGGTAATTTTTCAATAACAGTTTATTAATGGTTGGTGAGAGATTTAATCTATTCTTGCAGCTGTGATATACTTTGATAATAAGATACAATAAAATAATTAAAAACCAATGGTTTGCTGTTTTATCACCAGTAGTTTAAAAGCAGATGTTCTGGCAGTTAATACTAAGCTGGTACAAATGAAAATGTTTGGCCTCCAGCTGAAAAAATCTGGTGAACCCCTGTATTTAAAAAAAAAAAATTACAGCATTTTCACCATAAACTGAAAAAAGACACAAAGTGATGCACAAAATTAGTGTCTACTCCATACAAAAAAAGTTACAACAAACACACACTGAGCTGCCCAGACCTAAAGATACTGTATATAACCCCTGTTGCTGACATATGCATATAACAAGAGGGTTAAAACAACTTCGAAGCCTGTTTAAGACACCTGAACCAAAATCTGAATACAACAAAGAACCCAACTAATAAGTTACTAAATAAAAAAAACAATCCGAAAGGATGTTCATTTTTGACACCTTATAACATGCGGTGGAAAAATACGGAGTCTCCATGTTCAGCTATTGTTAATACAATTGATGCTGTCACATGGCAGAAAACCCACTGATTAAATGGTGTAGGAATTGCAACTGTAATCAATTTTTTTTTATAGTGGCTTTTACTGTGAGGTAAATGCAATGCAATGTCTGACTAAAAGGTGTTCATCGTAGCAATAGGTATGGAACAGCTTAAAATGATGAAAGTAGAAATATTTAACAAAAATGAAAAATACACTCAAAGTATGAATCATGGGTTTCTGCAGTGTACTATTATTTAATTATTAAAATTTACTTTAAAATATTTATGTTGGGGTTTATGTTATAGTCATTTTAATTCACCATTAGCTTTTTTAAAATAAAATATTTAATTGTGTTTATTTCCTGTTCATTTTTATGTCCAGTGGATATAAAATTGTTCATCCAGTTTTGTGGTTTAATAGCATTTAACTGCATACCTTTATTAAGTCATGTGAAATAAAAACATTTCATTCTAAAATAGTGAAATGGCTTTTTGTCTCAGTCACCTACCATAACAAGACAACCCCACTCATACCGCTTGTGTCAACCTCAACCAAACAACATGAATTTACTTTGAGACTTTGAAGCATCTTAAAATCTGCTATCACCAATTACCCCTCAAAACCAGTTAGGGTTTAAATAACACAGTTACAATTACATGAATGGGGAAAACAAGCAAAAGATTCAAGACACTGCTTACGTGTGAGGTGCACTTTGATAGAATATCATTAATGTACTACTATTTCTACCTCAAGTCCTCTTGAAGCTGAGCCAGAGTAGTGAGAGATGTGATTGGCCTATCATGTCATGAGATAGAGGAGTGTGTTCAGGTGCAATGAGTTGGGAGGGAGTACAGTTGTCATGTTCCCCAATGTGTAGCAGGATGTATTGCTGGCAGAAGCAGCAGGGGAGATTGCAGATACTCTCCTGAACACTCACAGCCTCATGAAAGAATGATGGTTGATTACCTGCAGGAGATGAGCTCCGCTGGCCCTCCAGAGTCACAGGACTGTGCTTCAGCGATTCTGGCTGAGAAAGACAGCAGAAAAGCCATTACTAAACTGTAATACCATCAGCAACTCTTATTTTAGGAACAATGTTTTTTGGTTGTTTAATGAAAAGACTTGAAGAAGACTTGAAATACAAGGCAAATGTTATAATATCAACGTTGTTACTTGTTTAATGCATCAAGCAACTTATTTTAGGGTTAAGGTTGTGGGTGAGGTTAAGGTTACATTTGTGCTATGTCTAATTTCTCGACATCCAGCATGTTACCAGTGTTGCATTATATGGTTGGGGTTAGGTTTAGGCTTAAGGTAAGAAAAGTTAGTAAAAAAGGACCAAATGTGCAAGTATTAGACTTCATTTGAAAGAGAATATCATCTAGTTTATGTGTTTAAATTGTGGTTGAAAAGCAATCTAAACTACCTCAGCCTAAGATTAGCATTAGGGTTAGGGTTGCAACAGAAGACATGTAAACCACAAATTTATGTATCAAACCTAACATTAAATGGAGCATCTTCTAGTTTTTGTGCTTGAAATTTTGAGTAAGCCTACATCCACAACTAATGTACCACTATTTCCTTATTTATAATGAAGAAGTGAATTTCCTTTGCATATCCTTCCATAGGCTTTAAGTCTGATAGCCAGGTTTATGCCACAGTCCCTCTCTCTAGGAGAACAAGGTCCAGATGGCTTAGGGGCCCCGTCACTCTTCCTCTACCAGCCACTCTGCTTATCGGCAAGTTCACTTCACTTCAAGGAACCACTGACAGCTTTGTTAATTAGCACCTTTAGACCTTTTTTCCAGACACAGATGACACTAAGACATGCATATATCTATTAGCTCTTACCCCTTTACCCACATGTATAGCTCATTGAACCTACTTGGCATTTCTTTGATACTCTGTGATGCAAAAATGCAGCAAATTAGCAAAAAGTGATGTCAAGTGTTTCAAGTAAGAATCTGATCGGCACATGAGAAAGAAAATAATTTTCGTTACAGCACATAGCAACACTTGGACAAAATAGTTCTGTGAACTTTTCATTACCTCCAGATGTTTGTTATAGTTGCCACAGCAAAAGAAAAAGATGACAATACAGGGGGAAAATATTTGCAATACTTTTAATTTTGATTTGAGCAAAGATATGATTAGTTTACCAAAGATCAGTAACAATGAACACAATATACAGTCCAGACACTAAAACCTTGCAAAAAAAAAAAAATGGTCTAAAAACTATAAATGTGTCCATCATAAATCATCATAAATCCATCATCTCACTATTATCAGCTGCTGCAGCCCCACTGAATAGAAGATCAGAAATCAGTTTGACTGCTTAACTTGGAATTGGACACTATAAGACACATGTTACAACACAGTGGCATCAGTCCAGGGTCAATCCCAGGCCTGTGGCCTCTACCCTCATCGGAACTGAAATCTTGACCTGTTGGTCATTTGTCCGGAGCACAGGTTAGACTCTGAACAGCCTTCAGAGGAGGAGAATCAAGCCAGAGCTTTGATCTGCTGATACTTTGAGTTGAGAGGCATTAAAGTCCTCCTGCTAAATTACAGTGGGGTTTCAAAGAATAATAAATTATTACATCCAGCAGATACAGGTGACTGGCACAAATCTAGGTCACATCAGCTGGATCAGCCAATACCGTTGCATCACAGATAATTACCATTAATACTCCTGTATTCAAATATACAGTATCTATTTATTCTGTTCATTTATTTGGATCTTATTACCTTCCATCTCAATTGTTTCTTGTCTTCATAATGTCTACATTGTAAAAATGGACATCACAGAAGTATGAACACACATAAGAGTAGAAAGTAAAATTTTAACAGCAGCAGTGATGCAAAACTTCTTTCCCAAACCCAGGGGTGACACCTAAAATGGGTTTCAAAACTTTTCTTTGCCAGCTCACCAGTGAGGAGGGTTTAATGTGATATGTGAACTACTTTTAAAAAACAGTTAATTAGCATTCTCTTGAAATTTTTATAGGTATTTACCTCATCAAAGCCATCTGAAATATGGAAGAGAGACTTCAGTCATAAAACACTTGAGAAAACCAACATAAAAAACACAAGACACAAACAATATGGAACATGCAACAAAATGAAAAGTATGTAAAAGTAAACATTAGACATAGTGTTGTGTAGCTAGAAAGGTCAGTCAGTTTTTGTTTGTAGAGCTGCATTTGAATTGTTTCTACTTTATTTCTCTGTAAGCTGTTGATTGCGTTTTATACCCTATAGGTAGCATTACTTATCCATGATTAAAACAAATGGTGTTATTTTATTTTTTTTATTCTGTAAAAGAAATTCTGACTTTCCTACAAGTGTGTTGAATTCAAAATTGGTATCAATGGAAGACTCTGTACCAATGCACACAACATAGTAATTCATTAAGTAAATCGACTCATTTTATATTGTTAGTGAGATACAGTTTTGTTTATACAGAATACTCAGGAACTCTGATATCTCTAGTTCATTTATATTAAAGAAAAATAAAATGACCAAGTGGTCGGCCTAACCCTCATGTGTGTTTGAAATGCTAAGTTGGGAAGTGGTACAGAGGGTGTTGATTTATATCCATTGGGCCTATAAGGCAGGCTGAGCTTCCTCTCAAAGGTCACATCTTGTCTGGCCCCTGTCCACCGCACACTTCTACAACATATCCGGGGTTTCTGCTGTCCAAAACGGACTGACCCACACACACACATGTTTTGTACCCCTTTGGCGCCACCCTGCACTGGTGGTCAGGGCCTTGCGTGCCATCCAGGGTCTGGTGTGCGGGGGAAGGGAAACATAAGGGGGAAGGAGGAAAAGGGATTGCTGGTTCAGTTAATGACAGATTTGACTGAAAATGTATCTTTTTTTCCTTCATTTTTAAGTTAAAAAGAATGAAAGAAAATATTTAATAAGAGTAAACAAATCAGCCAATCACAATCCCAAATTCTCCTTATGGAAAAGGTTATGATTCACTTCCTCTTCCTGTCTCCAGTTTCCTTAACTGTAATTATAAGTCATTCCATCTTTCACATTGATATTACTCAACACAGAAGATGCCAAGTATATAAGCTGCTAGCTCTGCACCTTGATATACACATAAAACCTCTTTAACCATTCAGCCACAATCTAAATGAGACTGAGTAGTGCTGTGTCTACATCTCAAAGGTGCTGTATTGTCAACTTCAAGCGGCCTGCACTCATGGTGAACTGCACTGGACAATTTTTCTGGAAATGACACTGAAAAATCATTTGACATCCAGAAACAAACAACCAGAAGTCAAACAATGATACAAGGCCAAGACAGACTCAGCAGCTCTCAACTGCTGTCTGATGTTGACCAATGACTATAGCTCCATCTTTTGGCAATTGAATGAAGTGCAGGAAGACCACAACACTTTCAAAGACGATTTTGTATGGGCTGACATTTTTAAAACAATTTGATAATAATAGGAAAAACATAATCAACAACCATAAAAAAGTATACACAACAACAATAAGAAAAGTCTAAATGTTATTGTTACATTTTAAACCTGATGTTTTACTTGACTTGTATGAATTCAGAAATGAATTGGGAAATAAAATGATGACAGCAATATGCAGTTTTAGAAAACAAAAATACTCAGATGAACTTAGCATATAATTTTAAATACTTTATTAAAAAATTTTGACAGTTAATAAGCTGAAAATAAAGCAAAGAGTTGTTATCTATAAATGATCAGCTTAGAATTACTTAGTAAATTATTTTTGCAAATACTATCAGCATCTATAAGTACTGTTGATGTTAAAATAGTGCATTAAAAGTTTGCAGACCTTCCTGAAACAAAGGTTTCATATGTGAAAAACTGCATGAAGTTGCCATTTTCTGTGGAGAGCATCCTTACCACTCTGTGTCATCTTGTTATCCAGGGTTATGTCTATGGTGCTCTCCTACTTCAATGTCCAGTGATTATTTTGACTTTCTGTGATCCTCTGATCCTGGAGAGGGAGACAAATGAAGTGCATAACCACAAAGAGACAAAGTGGTCATATAGGGTGAAAAGAGAGTCTGGGAAAACATTCCTTCGAAAAGGAGTGGAGTTTTAAAAACAAAATCAAAATGGAAAAATGTGGTAATCACCTTTAGAAAAACACATTAATTGTTGTACAATGTGAATGAAAATTGTATAGGCCTATATGCTGGTTTAAATGAATTAACATTGTTAGATGAATTATCAACAGAATTATATTGTGCATCTAATCAAATGACTGTTGAAAGTGTATATCCCAGTCAGTACACTGATCTTTGCTCAGCCTAACTCTAAATTGTCATTAAATCTGAGGTGACATTATTATAATATATATAAGTACTTTAGAATGCTCTACTCTTGCTGCTCATCAATAATGTAAACAAGGGCAAGATGAGGCTTGTAGGGGTATTTGCTGTTGTGATAATTTCCCTTTAATGACAAAACCTGATCAAAAAGTGTGTTCAATGACATGGTATAAAAATAGCTGATTGGTACAAAATGTGGAAAGTGGTTATAAAAAAAAAAAAAAAAAAAAAAAAAAAAAAGTGCACGTATGTGTGTTCATATTGCTTGGGTAGCCAATGGTTGTCTTAGGAAGCTGGGGTCAGGTCTGTGCCAAAGAAAAGAGAGGAAGGTGTTGACTAGATGCAAACGAGCTGGCCCCATCAAGGAGCGACAGTCAAGCTGATAACCCAGTTTCCACTGTCCCCGAGAACACTTCTTTATAAGGGCTTTCTGCCTAGGCCCTAAGATCAACATCAAACCAAAAATAACCGCCTTTGAATCCTAATCCAATGGGCTGTAGGCTTCATGCCAACATGTTTTCCCTCTTACAACATACGACAGTCTCTTTTCAGTCCAATCATCCATTTACTCCAGGCTTTCATAATTGTGGGTCAGGAAAAGATAATAACATACAGTAAATTCTGACTCAATCGAAAAGGACATCCATTTGCCAGCTTTAGAAAACATATAAAAATGCCAATGCAAACCTCTAATTCCAGAGTTTGCAGTCAGAATGACAGAATGTGGACATTGTCATTTTAGAAAGAAAGAAAGAAAGAAAGAAAGAAAGAAAGAAAGAAAGAAAGAAAGAAGAGGTGCAATACAGAAGAAAAGGCCTTTGCATGCTGACTGCATTTCACTCTCATGGCAGCCACTGGAGCAGCGGAAACACTGTCTTGCAGCTTTCCTTAGAAGTAACAGTCCCTGCTGGGAAGTCACTTTTCTTACTCACAGGGTGAATCCAGATTTATAGTTTGACAGCAGAAACAGATCATAACAAAGACACAGCTCCCTGGTAATGATAAATATTCTTTACATTACTTGTGGCAGGTGGTGGTTTTGGACTACATGCGTTCTTTCTGTTAATCAGGAAGGAGGCTTGGTAGTTTGAAAATGTATTAAGAGACAGCAGAATATTTGTGTCTATAAATAAATATATGTGTCTAGATATTCTTTGATATTTTATTCCTGTATCTGATAAAACTGGAAAGAGAAAGAGGAGATGCAGTATAGAGAGTTCAGGAATGACATGCTACAAATGTTCTACTTGATGGGGTATCAAACCCTGGATTCATTGCTCAATGGATCTGCATTGTATGGTGGGCCCCCAGCCACAGTTATTAGGCTGACCCCCATAAACAATTAAGAGTCAGGGTTAGGTTTAGGTAGAATGGCTTAGGGCTTATTTATTCTATTCCATTAAATAGACTGTTAAATAGACCAAAACCCAAAGTAAAAAAAAAAAAAATCACTGATACAGTATCTAAAACCAAAAACAAACAAAAAAAAAATTCTGTAATTAAAACAACACTGTAGCAATAATGTAAAGTTATACTGATAAAGTTCCTTGTTTTCTGACAAATGTAAAATATGTTTAATTGAGCATAGGTACCAACAAATTTGAGATTTTAAAAGTTAAATAAATAAAAATCATGGAAAAATTAGGTGTGAAAATGGAGTGCTATAATCATGAGACAGGAGAATCCACAAACAAAATGGGTAAATAAAGAGGGGGTGCAAAATTAGAAATATAAATCCAGTACTTGTAAGGGCTAAAGTATAACCAATGAGTCTCACAAAAGTGCAAAACACAGATAATAAATACATTTGTTTGATGTTAAGCTGTTTTTAGCTTTATTAAAACAGGGATCTAGTGTTATTTATGTTGTGTTAATGTAGTTTAAGTTGCTTTTCAGCTACATTAAACACAGAAACCAGAACTTGTTGCATTTCTAAATCTAAATCTATGCATATTGACTCTTAGTTGGGGTTGGAATTCCATGAAAAGAGTGGATGCTTAAAGATTAACTACTTTTGACAGTGGTCTTTGAAGATTAAAAACACATTTTAACTATGTAGACCATCTCTCTACCATTCAAGAAAAAAATTCCAAAACATTATCCTTAATAATTTTCTCCAAACTGGTTTCTACTAAGTTTAATTTTAGCTGTGTATTCTGAGTTAAAACCCAATCAACATTTCTAGTTCTAATTAGGAACTAGTTGGCACTGAGAGAGTCCCAACAACTCATGCCTGTTCTATGTGATCCAGCTAATTTAAGTGTTAAGCATCTGCATTGCAGGTTGTTACAAACATTTTCATGAGCTGCCTGTTTCCAAAACAAAACCACAGCACTGTAATTATAATATGACAATAAAGCAAGTTAACCAGCAGTTGACCCAACAACATCTCAGCTACACCCAGCTGAGTGAGCAGCTCATTATAAAAAAGAAAAAGAAAAAGCTCTATTGAAGATATGCAAGCACTAATGAGATGTCAGCAGTTTTCCACAAGGAAAGAAATTTGAGACAAGAGCGGTAATGTCAGTCATGTTGGCCCTGTCATTCCTCAAGTGGCCTTTTGCCTCATAAGTGATAGCCTGAGAAAAGACAGCAATCTTATCATCCGGGACAGCAAACAGAGAGGAGAGGGAAGGATTGGTGGAGTGCATGGGGCCGCTGACCAGGAAAGAAACCAACACACAACCACAGACATGTATCTGGGAATAGATAATTATTTTGATAGTGAATTAAGATATTTACTATGGGAAAATGTCAATACACTGTCCGTAAAGAAAACACAGGTACTGTCATTAGCCAATGTAGACTAAAATTTTATCTTCTTTATGTATGTATGTATTTATTTATTTATGTGACAGGGACAATGCAGTCAAACATAGTTGCAGCTGATGTCATGCATATAGAGTTTATAGCTAGTGCTAATTCTCAATCCCAGTCCCCAGCTGGGCTCTTTCACAACATACACAGCATATTCTTTTCTGTTCATTAATTAAGGGTTTTAGACAGCATTTGTAATATTTCAAGAGTTTATGTTCAATATTTACATTAAGAAGAAGGAGAAGAAGGTGGAGGAGGAAAAAAGGAAGAAGAGTCTTTATTTTAGTTGATTTGAAATTCTTCTGTATCAGACACGTACAGTGCCTTGCGAAAGCATTCGGCCCCCTTGAACCTTGCAACCTTTCGCCACATTTCAGGCTTCAAACATAAAGATATGAAATTTAAATTTCAAGTGGGACACAATCGTGAAGTGGAACGAAATTTATTGGATAATTTAAACTTTTTTAACAAATAAAAAACTGAAAAGTGGGGCGTGCAATAT
>JAQQZY010000005.1:56905921-56915947 GCA_030068375.1 Ostorhinchus rueppellii
TTAAACCACATACCGTTTGAAAGCGGAGACCGTCAGCTTTCATTTGAGACCAACCATGAAAAACAACACTCTTTACACTGCCAACAGTAAATGGTTCTTCTATGTGTGACTCCTCCTGCAATTCGTGAGTGAAAGGGCGTCTGTTATAGGGTTAAGCCTAATTTTATATTCGCCTGGTAGGTGGCCTATGCCCTTGAACACATCTTTGTACTCTTTCACCCAGTCAGTTTGTTTAGCCCTACTTGTAGCTGTTGTGTTCTCTGGTGCTGTCTCCACCTTGTCTGTGTCAATGACATGAACTCTCTTAATCAGACCTAGCTGATCACAGGTTTTCAAACCCAAAATTGCTTGCCTATTTCCCTCAACTAGCACAAACAAAGCATTCACTTTCAGACCTTTGCTTGACAGTGTAACTCTGCACACTCCTTTAGTAGGAATTGGCTTATCATCATATGTTCTCAGATTTATCTTTTTGTCTTTCACTTGAGGTTTGTATTTTAGTCTCTTAAAGTCATTCGTTGGCAGAATGTTGACCTGCGCACCTGTGTCGAGCTTCAGTGAGATGTCCATGCCATTCACGTCCAAGCACACAATCCATTCATCGTTTGAAGCATTCTTCTTACCCTCGATGGCATCCACAAAGAATGGCTCCTCTTCGCTGTCGCTCTTCTGTTCCACGAGTTGCACCCTTTTCTTGAAGAAACAACACTTTGCGAAGTGGTTCTTTCCGCCACATTTGCGGCATTCCTTCCCGAAGGCTGGACATTGTTTCGGCGCGTGTTGCATTCCACATCTTTCGCAGTTCCCGCTTTCTTGCTTGGGCTTTGCGTTTCTTTTCTTTGCATGCGACGTTGCTTTTGGTTTTGCCCGCTGCACGGCATCGACCCCAACAGTCTCACTTTCTTTGCCGCTGAAAGTCTTTAACTGTGCCTTTGTACTCTCAGATGCTTGGCAAATTCATATTGCCTTCTTGAGCTTTAAATCCGTCTCTTTCAATAATTGCATCTGCAATTTGTTGTCTTGGACTCCGATTACAATTTGGTCCCTTATCATCGAATCACACAATGTCCCGAAGTTGCACGACTGACTTTTCAGGCGTAGGTCTGTGACATATAGTTCAATTGATTCTGACTCTTTCTGAAGTCTGTTCCTGAACACATACTTCTCGTACGTTTCATTCTTTCTCGGTGTGCAAAAATCTTCAAATTTCCTCATCACAACATCGTACTTATCTTTCTCTTCTTCTGTGAAGACAAATGTGTTGTACACATCTAATGCAGCTCGCCCTGCTACTGTTAGCAGTAATGCTATCTTCCTTTCTTCATTTCGAAGACCAATAGCAAGCGAATAAAGTTCAAAACTTTGTTTAAACAACTTCCAGTTCTCGTTGACATTACCCGTCAACTTTAACTCCTCAGGTTGTCGAACAAAATTCATTTTTGTCGGTTCGGAATTTATCCTGGTACCATGTAATGATGAGGCACATGTGTTGTGTTGCAGTCAGAACGTTTACTCCTCAACTGAAAAACTCCCTTGTGTACAACTGCTTACCAGGTTACTGGTTACCAGGCCAGAGGTCAACTGCCTCCTAGTGGTGAAACATATAACTTCACATATCAATACAACTGCTATCCACAGCTTAGTTGGGGAGTGTTTTTTGCACCACAGACCCTACAGACCAACTAACTAACTAACTAACTAAAAAACTAACTATTACATTTATGTATGTTTTTTAATCAAGGGGTAATGAATGATTCTGTATATGTTACATCCATCTGAAATGAGCCTACCAAAAGATGTGATCTGAACCAGATTTGGGCACAGCTATCTGTATCTATGTCAAAATAATTTTAGATATTTGTTCAGGCAAGACATTTTTTGAGAGCAAACGTGATCAGATGTAGAGCTAGAAGTAAAAAAAAAAAAAAAATGTCATAACATTAAAACTGCTTGATCTGAAACCACTGGGAAAGAAAATGACAGAATTTAAAAATAGATAACTCTCTCTCTCCTCTTGGTTCAAATCACAATGTGTTACCACTTTCAGCGTCTATGTTGAGCCACACAGCAACAGTCACAGCTGACTAGCACACAAAGTGGAGAATTCTTATGCCACTTGAATTCTTATCTGCGGTAGGGAAATTATGCAACTACAGCTTTAATATTTAGTCCAGTTGTGACATCACACATGTTGCATGGAGGTGCCATGCACTGTATCTACTACTAACCCAATGATCCTACGTTTGGATTCACAGTTAATGCTGAGAATAGAAAAACTACTATTTTATTTTATTTTAGACCAGAGCAATTTATCAGACTGCTTCAAGTAACTGTAGGTTATGTACAAATAACCACAATGATTGTATTTGTGAAAAGTGTTGGATATAATGAAATCAGATCATTTGTATTTGATTCAGGGTTGTCATTAAAATTAATTAGAATGATTTTAACAAAAAATACATTGATTTGACTCATAGGCATTACTAAACTCTATGTTTTTTTTCCCTCTCTGATCTCTTTTTCAGGCAGTTGTTTGTTTTCTCAAAATAGCTTATGTATTGTGATATAACATTACATATACTGTGTTAAATTTAACAATACCCAAGTTGCATAATTGTTTAATAATGTGTAACTGAGTATTTCTACAGTATATGGAGAGAATCAGAAAAAAATCTTGGTAACTTACTCCTCAAATACATCAAGTCTAAGCTCTGCTTGAAACAAACTTAAAAAAAAATAAAAAAAAAATAAAAAAAAAAAAAAAAAAAAAAAAAAAAACTAAACTAAATTAACTTTAATTCATCCAATTTCAGATACATTAAAAATTACTTGATACCTGAAACAGTCAAGCTATATTTCAAAACAGTGGTCATTTCACACATGACCTACTGCATGTCAAGCTGGGCACTGGCATGCAAAACCACTCTAAAACCTGTTGAAACAGCAGATAAACAAGGTCTGACATTTTCAGTTAAAACAAAAATCTAAGACTCATCATCACTGCTGTATCAAAAAAAAAACATGACTTACTGAACTGGTTATATGAAAATGTGATAAAATATGCAGACCGTACCCTGGTCTTAAAAATCCTTTATGGATTAGCCCTTGCCCCTTCACAGGAATTTGTACAAATAACCCAAAACATATGGACCAGGGTTAGTTCAAGAGGTGACTGTGTAGTTCCATCCAGAAGAAGCACCTTTGGACAGGATATGTTTTCATACTGTGCCTCTCAAACCTGGAACACATTACCATCTTATATGTGATCTTTCCACCCTCAGTTAATTCACTAAATAGCTAAAATCATGGTTACTGGACAATGAAACCTGCCTCCACAATCTGAAATGAACTCATCTGGTGCACTGTAATCGCGTTTGTGTTTATGCATGTTTATACACTGTTGTATAAATATATGATGTGTTTTACTTGTCTACTGAATGAGTATACTGTTTTATGTGAGCTATGTTGTTTTATGTTAGGGACTAAAGATGGAAATTAGCCTTGGCTATAATCTTGTGTATTAGCACACACTGTGTTTATTAATATGCACTGTCTCTTTGAAAAATGAGAACTCAAACTTCAAATATTTAGATTTTTTCAAATGTAAATTCCCATGTTAGTAAATGATTTGTACATTATTTCTAGTAGAATATTTTGGATGGACCAAGGAGAGTTTACTTTGTCAGACTAGAGTATGAAGTTGTGCTACAAGCTATTTGCCAGGGGGCTGATTTCTCAGTTATGATAGTTGCATATCTAATAGAGTGTGCCTTTAAAATCTTTAAACATCTTTCTCATTACACACTTGGAGTATTTGCTGCTTACTTGTCCTTTTTTTCTTGCTGAGCCTTACAGCAGCTCATCACTCTTCTGTGACTGACTGTCTTCCTCCCCCCTTTCCTGTCTCCTCCAGCGGCCCTGGGTATTGTCCTGACCAGTGGATGTGGCACATCAAGACACTGCCAACAACAAGAGCTGCCAGGTGTGCGAATCCACTGCTGTGACACAGACCTATGTAACAGTACCCCCTCCTGGCATTCAAGCAGGTTGCACTACATCTGTGCACTGGCCAGTCTTTTACTCCTGAGGATGTGGTTGTGATGCAGATTTTATTCGTTGCACATTTGGAGTAGAAGAGAAGCCTTTTGTATGAATAACTCACATGTCCTCTCTTACTTTTGTTACTTGTCTCTCACACTGAGGGTTGGATGAGACTCTGAACCAGTTTGGTTTTACTTGTGAACATTTTAACATGGCTGATTTATTTTATTATTATTATTTTTTAATTACATTACCTTACCTTTACCTTGGACTCACAATCAGATCATGGCAAATAAGTGAAAATATCTGAAGAAATAACAATAAAGCAATGTGCAGTGATTCACAAATTTAGTGTGCACATCTGCTCTTCAAAGGATGATTTAAGTTTATTGAAAATTATGGGATATTAGTTGCCATGAAAGAAGACATTTAGTTTATATTGAGTTGTGCAGCCATTTATTTCAAAGGCTAAGCCTGGGAGCACACAGCACATGATTATAGTACATATCAAAGAGAGAAATATTGTACTGTCAAGGCATGTAATGTTGTGAATAACTGTATTAAAATGTTTTCAACGAACTGTGCAATATATGACATTTTAGTGTTGTTATTATCATTAATGTTTGGGGGGTTTTTTTTGGGGGGGGGGGGGGGTTTCATGTGAATCAGTTGCAGTGTGAAGCCATAAAGGCTAGCTTTTTGGTGTGCTTTTGTGTTTAAGTAAACTGTATGAAACCCACACTGAGTAAATAAAATACTTGTGGGCACTGGAATACAATTTTCTTTTTAAAGACAATAAAGATGCTGCAAAATAGTGGAAAAGACAATAGTAATCAACCATTAATGATTTTACAATTTACAATTAATATCTACTGTCAACTATCAACAATCTATATGATTATACAACACCAATTCCAAAAACTTTGGGATATTGTGTAAGGTAGAATAAATACAGACATGATTTGCATATCTCTAAAACACTTATTTTATTTTTTACCCATTGGTATAGTGCTTTACTGTATATACAAAAGGCTGGAAAATTAAGTTTCTACCAAATGAAGACAAAGTCATATGTGAACATGGGTAAAAGCTCACGTAACCCACTTAATAAGGGTTAAATGTGTATTTTTATTCATTCTGATCATCATTTCTTTTCATTTTACATTCATATGCATTGTGGCATTTATTTTGAAAAAACTAAAAAATATTGTGGTTGAAACTGGTAGTATGCTCAGTAGTATGTATTTGTATCAGTGGTTCTCAACCTTTTTTGAACAAATGCCCTTTCACATCATCATGAGCCTTCTGCCTTATACTTATACAAATTAACATCCCCATTTCAGCCTAACTGCCCCCCTCTCAGCTTTCTTGTTCCAAATGCCCCCTGATGGTGTCCCAAGACCCCCTGGGTGGCAGTACCACCCCTGTTGAGAAACATTGATATCTGTTAGCTTGACATCACTAATTCACGGATGAAGCACTTCATCTTCTCTCCCATGTTTGGCAAAACTGAGAGAAAAAACGGTTGGAGAACTGTCAAGGAAGTATTTGTAATTGTACTGACTTTTCCTGTAGGAACCTCTTCTTGGTCAAGTTTTTTTTTTTTTTTGTGATGCATGGAAAAAGTGAAGTTTCAGTCCTTGTATCCAATAAGTATGACCAGGGATCCAGTTGATGGTGAGTGTCCCAGTTGAACTTTGAGCCTTGACCGTACTATATAGCGGATTCTGTGGTAGGATTGTGTCAGTCTCTCTGACAGACACAAATGAGAGTCCTCTTTGCATGCATTCCCTGACTTGACTATCCCCCTGACTAACTGACATGAACATTTAAGATAAGATAAAATATACTTTATTGTCTTTATTGGGAAATTTTTTCCTGGACTCCATAGTGCTGCAGTTTACAGGAGGACAGAAGAAAGAAGAAACAACAGAATAAAAGGAGAAGTATCAGATAAATAGATTTGCATGTGATATATAGATATATGCATTTTCATAAATAAGTTATTACACAAATGTGTATTGCACATACAGGTATGATATGGCACCATTTAGCTTATTACTCTCACAGATGTTACTAATTGTTTAGCAGTCTGATGGATGTTGGGATGGAGTTTTGTAGTGGTTCAGTCTGGTTCTGGGGACCCTGAATCTCCTGCCAGAAGATAGCAGCTGTTACTCAGGGTGTAGGACATAAGTCAGGTTAGACACTATTTTCTGTGCCTGTCTGGTGACAGACTGCTCATAGAGCACCCAGAAGGAAGGCTGGTTGCTCACCCCTACAATCTTCATGGCAGTCTACACCAGACCGGCAATCTGTGACCTCGACTGCACAGTCAGGTTGCCATACCAGGCTGCAATGCCATATCTGATGGCACTTTCCAACGCAGCCCAGTAGAAGTGCAATATGACCTTCTGTTCCACTCCATAGACCTTCCCACATGTACCTTCCAGCTGAGTGTATTGTCAATGTGGACCCCCTGATATGCGTGTGAAACCACCTGACTGATGTATTCATTTTTAATGACGACTGGTCTGTGGTCACCAACAGTCTTTGGGTCAAATATCATCTCCTCTGTCTTTCCCACATTCAGCACAAAACAATTTTGGTCACACCAAAAGTAGACGTAGTCCTGTGGGCTACCGTCACCTTGCAACAAGCTGACAATAGCTGTGTTTGTCAGAGAACTTTATGATAAAGTTCCTTGGGTGTGTTGTTATACAATGTTTGCGTACACTGTAAAGAGGACAGTCTGGGTTCCGAGAAGGTGCTGTTGACTCTGACTTGCTGTGTGCGCTGTGTCAGGAAGGAGTGATACCACCTGAGGATGTAGGGATTTACTTTAATTTTGTCAGTTTTCCCATCAACTGTGTTGAAAGCTGAGCTGAAATCAATGAACAACACATGTGCTTAGACTCTGGGGTCCTCAAGATGTTTGCTGACCGGGTGTGTGATGCTGTTGATGGCATCATCAGTGCCGTGACCCTGCTTATAGGCAAAGTGAAAAGAATCTAAATGTGCATCTACTTCCTTCCTGACCAGAGCCACCATCATCCTCTCGAAACACTTCATGACTATTGCAGTTAGATCCACAAGCCTGAAGTCATTGTTGACCACAGGACATCATTTTTTAGGGACCTGAATAATTATTGATTTTTTTCCAGAGACTGGGGATGATATGTGAGTTCACAGATCTCTGAAAGATGGGGTACCAAAATGTTGTGTGAACCTCTGTACAGGATTTGAGCAGAAAAGCAGATATCCCATCTGGTCCTGTGGCCTTTTTGGTGCAGACAGATTTGAAAACAGATTGCACCCTATGAGGATGAATCACCAGTTCTGAGTCCCTCTCAGTCACTGAAATCGACCTCAGGACCTCCTCACATTCAGAGGAGTCCTGGGTTTCAAATCTTAAATAAAAGTCATTCAGCTCTTTTGCCATCTGCAGGTCATTTGGGGGTGCTGAGACATTTTTGAGTGGGGGTCATGTTGGATCCACAGAAACGTTTTCTGGAAAAGGCCATTTTTAAAAGGACATTTTACATTATTAGGTTATTGAGCCCATCTGTTGTGCATTGTATTGTGTACTGTGCAAATATTATTCTAATTAAAAGTTCACAATAACAACATTTATCTGCGTCTAGTGGTTATTGCTATTACTCAGCTCCTACGAACCTGGGGAGCAACATGTAACATACTCAGAAGTGGGTTACACGTGTGGCGCGAGAGGTGATGAATGGCAGTACTTTGTACTCATAGAAAAAGGGTCAACAATGCCACCTGGGAGAAGGCCTCGGGACCTAGGGCTGTGCAATTAATCGAATTTTGATCATTGTTGTCAAACCATCTCAAAACTCATAATCAACTTGAAACAATTTATTTTCTGTTTTTATTTACACAATTTGTGAGATACACATGCATAATACATAAGGCCTGCCAGAAGGGACAAAATTAAATAAATAAAAACATCTATCATGAATTACTTAAGTGTCATTAATTAATTAGAATTGGAAATACATACATTAAATAAATAAATATATCTCTCATTAATTACTTAAATGTTTCATTAATTAATTAAAATAGCAATCTCTGCATATATAATTATTTCACTATGTATTATAATTATTTCATGGTCCCAGCGCCAAGAGGGACACAATGAATTTATTTTATCTGTCAACCTCACCCATCAAAGTCTGTGGGCGAGAATAACACTCATCTAGTGAAGACAATTGCTTGAGCCTGAAGTCCACACTGTGAAAACATGGTGGCTCCTTAATGGAGACTCAGTGAACCAACCAGGGAGAAAAATATAAGGAACTCAGTGGAGAGACAGAGTACCGAGTATTAGTAGTGGACACATGTCTGCTGTATATTACAACCATTCAAAGTGGTGAACAACAGGGATGCAGCGGTACAGGTTATTCCTGGTTTGGCACATATTGTGGTTCTTGGGTCAAGGCTTGGAGAGGGCCAGCAGGGTCTGGACACAGAGCCCGAGCTGTGTGCCAAGCCCCAGGGTGCAAACAGGGCAAGGTGTGGGGTATGGCTCCGGCGTTCTGGGGAGCCAGAATGCCGGTATCGGCCAGCCTCTGCGTCCGGTGTTCGAGCTACACAGGACGCCAGTACCAGCCTCCGCGTCCAGTGTTCTGGCTACACAGGACACCGGTACCAGCCGGCCTACGTCTGGTGTTCTGGCAACACAGGACGCCGGTACCGGCCATCCTCTGCGTCCGGGCCCTGCCATGAACCATGACTGCAGAGCCACAACAGGTGACTGTGGTGTTCCTGCTGCCATTCAGACCATGTTTTATTCAGTGTCAAACCCATCAATCACAGCCTGTTTGTTATAGTGTTGCCTTTCAGTAGGTTCAGTTTGAAAACAGTGTACCGTATATTAACCATAAACTGTCACTAATGATCCATTTAAAATATGTTATCACTGATAAAGCAGCTGCTAAACACATAGTCTGTCACTCTATTGCCTTCCAACATGGCGGTTCATCTGTTTACTTCCTGTATTGATGGGATAAGTGGCATCAGTCTATAGATAAACTAAACTGAATGCTTCTTCCTTCTTTATTTTTATCAGAGAATTATGTCCCAACACATGTATGGATGAATACCACCAAGTGTGTCAGAGTGTGTTGACTGGCTCTGCATCGCTGTATTATCAAGGATCAATTAGTCGTGACTTGCTGGCCAGGATAACCAGTCAGATGTTAGTATCTGTTGATGAGCCATGGTGACAGATAAAATAAATTCATTGTGGCCCTCGGACACTGGGACCATGAAATAATTAAATACTTAATGAAATAATTATATATGAATAGATTGCTATTTTAATTAATTAATGAAACATTAAAGTAATTCATGATATATTTATTTATTTATTTATTGAATGTATGTATTTCCAATATTAATTAATTAATGACACATTTAAGAATTCATGATAGATGGTTGTATTTATTTAATTTTGTCCCTTCTGGCACGCCATAAAGACATTCCATTCGAAAACAGCTGTAAAGTAATGAAGGTAATGTAATGTAAAGTAATGTAATGAAGCTGCCACAATATATGACGTGATCCAGCAAAATGAGTCACGATGATTCACATTTAAAAATTGAGATTTGGGTATCAATGGAAAGAAGGGGAAATGAGCTTTAAAATGATACCTTTTTCAGACTCATATGTTGGATAGTTTTCAAGATATAACCATTTCAATTACAGTCTTGCACCCAGTTTTTAAAATAAGAAACCAAAGAAAATCACGTTTAAAGTTTTTTAGGGCTCGAGCACCGAAGGCGCGAGGGCATATTGTTTTCGTGCTGTTTTTTAGAGCCCGAGCACTGAAGGCGCAAGGCCCAATTGTTTTAGTGCTGTTTTTTAGAGCCCGAGCACCGAAGGCGCAAGGCCCTATTGTTTTAGTGCTGTTTTTATTATTATTATTATTATTATTATTATTATTATTATTATTATTATTATTAT
>JAQQZY010000005.1:56986611-56997587 GCA_030068375.1 Ostorhinchus rueppellii
TACTTTTTGAGTACTGCAGTAAATATGTGAAGTAATGTAAAATTAAAGTGATATTGACAATATTAAACACTGCTGACTGCCAGAAATTCAGTTTTCAATTCTGTTTAAGTCAGAAAGTGAAAATGTCCTTTTTGAGCTTTTCAGGCGAAAAGAAGCCTGGAAGAGGAGAGATGAGATGAAGAAGAAGAGAGCAGATATGAAGAAAATTTAAGAAATGATAGTCAGCACCTTCTCCTTGCAGAGGAAACAAATTGTGGAAGAAGAGCCACCTGTGGCAGAGGTGAAAATGAGTTGGGCAGATTTATTTACAGAGTAACAGGCAATTGTCTTTCATCAGGGTTATAGGATTGTCATTTGCTGTTTCAATGTTGGATTTGAGGGTAATTGTAATGTTTATACAAATTCTCTTGCTGCAAGATGGCCTCGGTCTGTGCGGATCCAGCTGAAAATAATATTTGTTTTCTTTTCTTCATTTTTGAAAGATTGGAGCTGAATTCACTCACATCACCTCAGTTGACCTTACACAATCTTTTTTTCTTGGCTGGACCAACATTTGCCTCGGCTGTTGACTTTCTATCGGACCAAGACTGAGAGATCCCCAGAGCTGAAGAAGCTCCTACTGAAGCTTGAGAGTGATGTAAATGCTCAAATATTATTATTATTGTTGTTGCTGTTATTGTAACCAATTACGTGGCATGTGACCTAAATTATGTGCTCTGTCTTTAAAGAATTCTAACAGCATGAAAAGGGCCATCACTTTAAGAGGATTGTCATATTTCCTCGGTGAAGATCCCTCAAAGGTTTTCAGGACTGTAGAAGTCAGCTTGATTTTATGACCCATCACACTATGACCTATGAGCACACACCAGGCCAATTTTAGCAGACTGACCATGATGCTGATTGTCCATGGCTCTATTGCCTCTGTGGGCAAAATTTGAGTGCTACACGCAGCTCCGAGAATATTGCCACATCAAACACTCATCGAAAGACATGACACTCATAAAAGACATTCAACAGCTGACAGTTGGCCTGGTGTCTGCTCACAAGAAAATATGCTTCATTTTGGGAAAATTAATTCTCAAGCATCAGTGGGGAATGGGGTCATGACAGGGCCTAACAACATGGATGGGACCTAACACACAGAAGGATTTTTTTTTTGGTTTATTAATTGACATATTCCACACAAAACAATACCATACAAGCAAAGACCTACAATAAGATCAAGCCCACTGGATAGAAAATTCAGTCATTCATTCATTCATCTTCTATACCCGCTTTATCCTCACTTGGGTCACGTGGGTTGCATGGAGCCTATCCCAGCTACTTCAGGGCGAAGGCGGGGTACACTCTTGACAAGTCGCCAGTTCATCACAGGGCTGACATATGGAGACAAACAATCACTCTCACATTCACACCTATGGGCAATTTTAGATTAGCCGATTAACCTATCAGGGCATGTCTTTGGATTGTGGGACGAAACCGTAGTACCCGGAGAAAACCCACACAGACACGGGAAGAACATGCAAACTCCACACAGAAAGGTCCCAAGGTCCACCTTCTTGTTGTGAGGCACGAGTGCTAACCACTGCACCACCGTGTCTCCTGGATAGAAAATGTAACATGGAATTAATGTTAACTTAAAAATTCCCTGTCCTCTTCTGTGTGTGAGAACCACTTGATTATTCTAACATTGTGCAAAATCTTTACCCCATTAGTCCCACAGTTCACGTTTTCCAAACTCCACACCAGTACCTCCTTTTCCTTTGTTTTGACAGGCTACAGAACCCAAAAAGAGCATGACGAGAAACATGAATGTCGGCATCCTCCTGGTACACGATGGAGAGGATCTTCTTAACATGACAGTGGTGCTCGAGGATCAAATCATTCTGCATGACATCAAGGACTTCTCAAAAGCAGTAGCAATGTTAATGGGTCTACTCTACGTGCTGAACATTGACTATCCAGTGGAGCTTCAATACACCTTTGAAGTCATACAGAAGGTTCTCATGAACATTGGTGCTGACCACTGCTCTGCGAGGGTTCATGGTCTGAGAAATAGACTGCTGCGTAAAACAGAGTAGGAGATATATACAGAAGCTTTTCCAGTTTTCTTTTTGAATTCAGCTTACCCACTGTAGCTTATTAACCACTCTTGAAACCAGTCAGTTCAGCGTTCCTACAAGGTTGTCAGTTGACAAAAGTGTGATGATTACTTTCTAAACTTCCAAGAGTTTTATGTCTATACTAAAAAGTGTTTTGGTAATATTGCACAATGTAGCCTACCATTTTTGTTTAGCACTGTTTTACTCAAGCTATTATGCACTTATTTTCACACATTCAAGTATGGCCAATTGTTTATTTTCTGTTTTGGTACCTTAAAGATGTAAAATCTCACACACCATGGAATATGTTGAGGCATTATGGGCTCAGTTGTAAATGACGTTATGTCAATTAAGTCCTGTTATTGAGATTTAGAATAAAGGTTAGTTTTGTATTACCTTGTCTGTCTTACACATTACGATTTATGTTGAGGCATTATAGGCTCAGTTGTGAATTACGTCTGATACTGCACAATGTAGCATACCATTTTTGTTTAGCACTGTTTTTACTCAGGCTATTATGTACTTATTCGTACATATTCTAGTATTGCCAATTGCTTTTCTCTTTTGGCACCTTAAAGATGTAAAATCTCTCACAACATGGTATATGTTGAGGCATTATGGGCTCGGTTGTAAACGATGTTATGTCATGTCCTGTTATTGAGATTTAGGACAAAGGCTAGTTTTGTATTACCTTGCCATTAAACTGGAAAAAGAACTGAATCGTTTTGTTTTTGTAGTTTGTTGTAAGCAGTAATGTGATACAGTGTAATTGTATGCTACTATAATGTGCGCTGGAGCATAAGGAACTGGTGTTAAAGTTGGTTCTTAACAGCTTTAAGTTTTCAGGTACAAAAAAAAAAGTTAAAATATTATGTTGAAGTGAGACCAAGTTAAAACAACTAAAGGGTTTCAATACACCTGAATTAATATCATGTTTACTTGATATAGAAAGTTAATTTGTTTGGAATAATCAAAAATCACTTACACTTGTTTTTTTAAGTTATCAATACAAAATGATTTAAGTGCACTTGAATTAAAATCTAGTTAATTTCACTTGGAAACTGTATTTGTTTGAAATACTTTAGAAGTCACCACAACTCATTATCTTAAATTTGGTCAATTTAAAATAGTTAGGCAGCCCGGACACTAACTTTTTAAGTTGAAACCATGATTTATTTTTCACAGTGTATATTTACTGCCCCCGGGATCTATCCTAAGCAGACCTGGCATCTCTTATCATTTTTATGCCGATGATAGTCAGATATATGTGCCTGAAAAAGACAAACGCCTTCTCCCTTGCACCACTACTGGCATGTCTTGAAGACATCAGAGCCTGGTTGGCTCTTAATTTTTTATATCTCAATGAGGAGAAACTGAAGTGATGGTGTTTGGTCCCAGTAGTTTATGTGAATCCCATCCTGTTGACTTGGGCCTTTTTGAAGGTTTTTTAAAGCCAACAGTCAAAAACTTGGGTTTTAAGATGGACAGTGATTTTAAATTGGACTGATAATTCAGCTCAGGAGTTAAATCCAGTTTTTTTCACATTAGACAGCTGGCCAAGGTCAAACCTTTTTTGGCACAATGGCATTTTGAAACAGTAATCCATGCCTTCATTATGTCTCAGCTGGATTACTGTAACGCACTTTATTTTGGGGTTAACCTGTCCTCCCTTGCACTTCTCCAGTTGGTGCAAAATGCAGCCGCTGGCCTTTTAACTGGAGTACATAAGAGGGAGCTCAAACCCCTATCCTGGCCTCTCTCCACTGGCTGGCTGTGCATTTTAGAGTTCGTTTTAAGATTCTTTTATTTGTTTTTAAGTCTTTAAATGGTCTGGCCCATCCTTACCTCTCTGAGCTTCTCCATCCCTACACTCCTCAGTGCCTCCGGTCAGCGGACTTGCTGCTCCTGGAAGTACTGAGGTCCAAATGGAAGCTCAGAGGGGATGAAGCTTTTTTAGTTGCCGCTCCAAAATTGTGGAATGATCTACCTCTGCCTATTAGACAAGCCTCCTCACTGTCCATTTTTAAAACTATTTTTATGTTTTGGCTTTTAAAACAGCATGAGACTCTGTTCTTATTTTTGAGTTTTATGGTTTGTTTGTAAACTGTTTTATTTGTTTATTTAATTGCTTGTTTTTAAACAACAGTTGTTTTACTTTTGGTTTCATTATTAACTTGATGTGTACAGGACTTTGTTACAGCTGTAGTTGTTTTAAAGGGGTTGATAAATAAAGTTGAGCTGCATGCATACCTTTAAGGGTGATAACACTGGTCAACACCAAATTTATTTTTCAAGTTTTTTTTTTAAGCTGATTTAGGATCATTTTAATGTGCTGAATCCAAAAATCACATTGGTTTTGCTCAATCAGGTCAATGTGCTGAACTAAGCTACATATTTTTTTTTTTTTTTTTTTTTTTTACATGTATGGGTATTTTCACGTCATATGATGCAAAATTCTTTTATATTTTGTGCAATAAATGAATTCAATGAATTTGAACATTTTGCATGTGCCAACTTATGACTAATTGTTTTTTTTTTTTTTTATATATTACAAGTGAATGAAATGGCTTTGACTAGAAGATCTTGCAAAAATAATCCCGACATATTCTGCTACATCTGTGGTGAATACACCATTGTTCCTAACAGAAATCTAGTCACAAGTTCCATAAAGTATGCTTATTTTGGTATTAAACTTGGTCACCAGGATAAAGCTTGGGTGCCACACATGGTATACACCACTGACAAAGACTGGAGCATATTATCAGATTATGTTCAATTATGTTCAAAGTTTCATCTGAAAATCATTTATACTATAAGCAAAACCGTTTCACAGTATAACACATTTACAGCTGGCATCACCTTTACTTTGAAAGTCTGGTGGAGCTGGATCAGATTTGAGCATTTGTATGGAGGCAAAGCTCGCACTGATCCGCTACCGTTTACAGTGACATTATAAGAGTCTCCACTTCAGCTGATGGAATACAAATTCACTCTTAAGCCCTGCATCAAAATCTAATTAAATATTAGAATAGGCCTATATATAGTGTTTATCAGAGGTCAGGGTTAGATCAGAATGATCTGATAAACCAGCCATTCTGTATATTTAATTCCCATTTATCATCCATGTTTATTAGTTGGTATAAATTTGGTCACAGGCTAAATATATTGAAGCGCAAATGAGCTCATATGTAAGCTGTAGATATTTGGTCATGAAGGAATGGAGGACGAGGTGACTGTATTGTTTATAGGTTAGCATTTTTTTCCCCATTTCATGACCAAAAGAAAAACTATTGATTTCAGCTTCACGGATAGTTATTGTTGCAAGAATCAAAAAGACAACAAGTTGAATTTGCATTTTTTTCCCATTAGGTTACATGACCACCAGAACTTTTATTTCCCACTTCATTAGTAATAATACACTTAAAAACGGTTGTGTGTTTATATTTTTTATATCCAATTTAGTATGGCCCAGAAGTTCTGGACTTCTTTATGTGTTGAGCTGGACAGTTCTGGGTTTGCTGATGTTCTGCACTCATATAAAATTTCATGTGTATTTTTCTGGTGCTGGTTTGGTACCGGTGCTCGGACCCACCTGGTGCCCCAAAGAACCACTTTGCTTTTCCATGAGCCAAAAGGAGCAAAGTTAGAGCAACCTCATTATTTCATTATAAAACATGATCATGTGACTGGGTCTGCCGTGGCTCATTCAGCTGCTATTGTGTTTACAAACCTGTCAATCCAGAGGCGAATAAATACAAATATTCACTATGTGGGTTTGTATATGACAAGTACAAATACACTGCAAATTATTTGGTTCTTACCAAGAGAAAAAATCTTACATTTAGAAGTGTAAGCTAATATGCCTTGTTTTAAGAGTTAATGTCTTATATTAAGAACACTATAATTTTATATCAAGCAAAAATCTTCGTATTTTAAGAAATCTTGTCAAGTGAAATTCACTCGCTGCACGGACAGATTATTTCACTTCTTTTGAGTACATTTCCCCTTACTTAAAGCTTTTTTTTCTTGTTTGTAGACCCCTATTTTTTGCAGTGTATAATGTAAGGATAGTCTGTAAACAGATAATTAGTGAGGTTTGTATTGTCACTCAAGTATATGTGAGGCATAAGAAAACACTGACAACATGAACTTTATGCATTTAATGGTTTTATTCACACTGATATAAAAGAAAAGGTTCATACAAATGCTGTAAAAACTTGACAAAAGGGCAGAATAGTCCAGGTGCTGTTGCTGTAAATCTGCCTCCTTGTTTATGAAAACAACTGTAAAAAATAAAACAAACCATGCTTTAATCAGACATGTTCTTCATAATGTGGACCAGAACCCTGTCTACTAGAACATGGTTCAGTTTAGTTCTGACTTTTATAAACCCACCGAGGAAACAACATGACAGAGACAAACACGTAAATGTTACTGTTAGGTTGTTGTTAGCATAGCAGTAGCTAACGTTTTAACGTCCGTTACATTTGTAGCTCGCTTTAATCTCTAAAGTTGACTTTTTGTGAACTATTAACCATGCGTTTGACAAACTCAACTTACCGGTATAATCCGTTTGAACACCAAACTGGTCCACAGTCCAAAGCCTCCGGTCTGTGTCTGCTGTGTCCCAGGTCACTGCACCGGTAGTCAGATTCACTGGTCCCCTCAAACCCAGTCCAGCAGGTCTAAATGTGGGGTTCTTTTGGGTCCACGCTGTCTTTCCTGGTCCCCGTAGTCCTTCTTTGACTTGTTTAGTTTTAGAAGCTGGTCCAGGATCTGGTCGGATCCATATCTCTTAATATTTTTTCGGCAGACGGCTCCCTCCAATGCTCTTGGATTTCAACTGAAGCCCCAGAATGCACTGGGTCTGCTGCTCACTGCTGCTGGATTTACCATCTGTTACTATCGCTAAACCCACTGGCTGTAGTTTTTATAAAGCCGGTTTTTAACTGATTCACTACCAGGTGTATCTGCAGAACAGCTTTGAAATGACGCCAAAACACGTCAATGGCAGTGAATGAGTTATCTATCTGATCACAAGTTCTCGGAATTTCCCTAGAGAAGCTGGTGGAAGTGGCTGGAGAGAGGGCTGTCTGGGCTTCTCTGTTGAGGCTGCTGCCCCCGCTACTCAGATAAGTGGAATAAGACAGTACGGTATGGTATGGTATGGTATATTTCATGTTTCACTCTTGCATGATGTTTTCAATCCGTCTTCTATGCATTTGGTATCTGATCTGATGAATCTAATGTAATCTAATCTTATCTTATCTTAAAGGGTCAATGAATGAATGAATAATGTATTTTGTAAATGACCTGACAGTGTTTCACTCCACTGTGAAGAACAGAAGAAGCTTTTCGAAACCTCTTGGTATAACCTTGGAGTAAACCAAATGAGTCATGCATCTGAAAAATGATGGGTCTAAGGGCATTTTCACATGGCATGCTCGAGTCCGTATACAAGTATGCTGGACCCCAAGATTCCACTTACATTTATCCTTGTGAATGCAAACGTTCCGTGCTTGAGTCCTGTACCCGAGTTCAGTTGAGAAGGTAATCCTGGGTATGCACTGCCTGGACTCCAGTACAGTATGTTGCCATATGAATGCGATCCATGCCTGATACCAGACGTGACTTAATCACCATGAGACCATCAACGGGGCTCCTGTTGTCTTCTGAAGAATCCTTGGATCCATGTGGTACATGCATGCCTTATCGACCGAACTGCTCAGTGACACATCAGGGATAATGAAGGTCGCTCTTCTTCACTTTGCCTCAAACTGGCTTACAAATAGAAAAGTAGTGTCTGTCTTGCCACCATTGTAGACAAATGAACAGAACAGCTGCTTGGTTGATGACATAAGGGTTTGTCTTTTTCTGACTTCTGTATTTGTTGGATAGCAACAGAATTCCTTCCACACTGCCACTGCCTGTTTCGGCCCCTGTAACAACCATTCACACTTGGGCATGGGCCACGATATGCACTTGTGAACGCAACATCTGTGGGGAAAGTGTGAACATTGCAAGGTTCTAAGATTAAGCACATTTCCTTCCATTCCTCTCTTCTCAACAAATACTTTGGCTGATCACAGGTGTTTTCAGGCTGCTAGGATGATTAAAAAATGTGATTTAGGGTGTTTTCACACAGCGTACTCAAGTCCATACCACATTTGGGCAATCAAACTGTGCTAAAAACAATTATGGATTTTTTGCTCATTCATTTATTCATTAATTTTCTGAACCACTTAGTCCTCAAGAAGGTCATTGGGGTGCATTAATATTTAGTATACACATTTGCCATTGTACCCACTCAGTCATGGCTCACTTTGCAGGAACCAAAAATTCAAACAAGTCCTTCTGCCTAAAGAACAGCATGGGTTCATTTGTACTGCTGCCAACAATGAAGTGCATGAAAACTAAAAATACATGAAAAATGACTACATAACTGTGAGTGATGACAAGCAAGATGCTGATGCTGGATAGGATATCAGAAGAAAAAATATCTGATATCCATTATATGGTGGGTTAAATTCATTAGTTGTGGTCATGTGCCAGTGTGTCCTTGGGCAAAACACTTCACCCACCTTGCCTCCTGTGTCATCCACACTGGTGAATAAATGCATATGAATGTTCGGGGGTGGTTGGAGGGGTCGTTTGGTACCAAATGGCAGCCATACTTCCGTCAGCCTGCTCCAGGCTAGCTGTGGCTACAGATTGCGTTTACCACCAGTGTGAATCTGAGAGCAAATGAATAATAGATCAATAATGTAAAGTGCTTTGGATGAAAAGCGCTATAGAAATCTTATCCATTATTATTATGCCAAAAAGATGTAATGTAGCAGGATTTATTGTATTTATAATGTTGAGTCATACTGGTTTCAATAGATTTTCAGGAATAAATGTGAAGTTTGTAGATTAAAAATACATTGATTTAACAAGAACATAAAAATGACATATCAAACACCCACCACCATGACAAAAAGGCAGATTGTCTTAAGTCACAAATAAAGAACAGTTTGATGTCGATAATGATAATATGATCGTAACTAAAGAACACATTTTGTTTGTGCTTACAATATCAACATGGAACACCAGAAACTGTTTGTTTTTCTTTTAAGCTTGCTGCTTTATTACCTCCGCCAAGGAGGTTATGTTTTTGCCAGTGTTTGTCTGTCTGTTAGCGAGATAACTCAAAAAGTTATGGACGGATTTTCATGAAATTTTCACAGATTGTCAGAAATGGGGTATCCGACAGATGATTAGATTTTGATGGTGATCTGTATATTCAGTGCCATCTAGTGGATGAAAGTACAAACACTGCCTTGGCGGAGATCTGCGCTCTCCGAGTGCCGGAACCGGGGTCCGTGCACAAGGCAGAAGTACAGGTCAGGGGATAGGCAGGCTTGGAGGTCCAAAAATACAGGCTTCGGATCACAAAGGTCACAGGCAAACAGGCTCGGAAGTCAGGATTAAAAACAGGTCAAACACGGGTAGACAAAGAACAAGACAAAACGTTAGTAGGCACACACACTGAGGAGGATACAAACTCGTACTGAGGACAGGGAACCATGAGGCTTATATACACAAGGGTGACAATTAAATGCAGGTGGGTAACAAGACGCAGTTGGGGTAATCACTGGAGCAGGAAAACATGAGGAGCAGGAAGTAAAGACAGAGGATATGACACAGGAGGGAAACTTAAAATAAAACAGGAAATGAAAAGACAAACATAAAAACAAACTCACGTCTGGCAACAGACATGACATTTCCTGATCAAAACATACAGACCTGTATTTAAAGGAGGTCTCAAGTGAATAAAGAGCTGGGCAGCAACTATGGATATCAAATTTGGGATTTTTGCCACTTATAAAATGATCATGCACTGGAACAGTAGTGCATAAAGAAGAACAAGCAGGACCAAAACTCCTAGAATTCATTATTTTTCAGCTGAGATGATGTGGATGGCTGCAGACTGGGTTTTAACTGTCCCCACCAGCACAGAAACCTTAATGGATTGTAATTAACCCTCCTGTTGTGTTCCGGTCAAATTTGACCGATTTAAAAGTTTTGCCTCTAAAAAATGTGGAAAATTTCATCCAACAGATTTGAGTTTTCATGATTTTGTCCACAGAGTGGATGTTAACACAAAAAATAAATAGTGTAAATTTGCATGCAATTCTGTGTGTTTTATTTAACTTTTTAACACTCTTGGTGTTCCCGGTCAAAAATGACCGGCCATTAGAAATGAATGGAAGTGATTGAAATTAGTGCAAAAAACTGAGCCTAGGTACATCCTCATTTGTCAGAGGTGCACGTGCACACATATGCACACACATGCATACACACATTGGTTTCCCTAGTAACCACTACAGGAGCCTAAACAATGTTACATCTTTCTCCCTCGAGAACAACACCTGGCCGAAGTTCTCGAGACAACTGCAACATTGTTCCAATAACATTTACCCTTTCTTGTAACTGCGGTATATAAGGGCTTTTTGAGACCTTTCCCACAGTTCATTGGTTCATGGTCACAGCACCATGAAACGTTGATTCACAGTAAATGAGGGTCTTGATTATATACACTCACTGGCCACTCTGAACGCACAATACGTTGAACCTTGAGGCAGATGGGCTCCAGCAGCAGAAGACCACACTGGGTGCCACTCCTGTCAGCTAAGAACAGGAAACTGAGGTTACAATTGGCACAGCCTCACCCAAATTGGACAATAGAAGATGGGAAAAACATTGGCTGGTCTAATGAGTCTGAGTTTCTGCTGCCACATTGGGATGGTAGGGTCTGAATTTGGCCTCAACAACATGAAAGCATGGATCCATCCTGCCTTGTATCAGCGGTTCAGGCTGGTGCTGGTGGTGTAA
>JAQQZY010000005.1:56999093-57013961 GCA_030068375.1 Ostorhinchus rueppellii
GTATCAATGGGCCAAGCCTGGCAGAATCTGATTACCAAAGAACCTTAGAGCTTTTCTACAAAAAGCCTAGAAAGATTGGGTGCAGGCTGGGTGCAAACTTTGCCACTGAGCTATTTATTTCCATTATTATTATTATTATTATGATTATTATGATTATTATGATTATTATTAATAATAATAATAATAATAATAATAATAATAATAATAATAATAATAATAATAATAAAATTTAGTTTGAATTATTTTTTGTTTGTTTTTTAGTATACCCTTTTGGTTGTTAAAAATCTAATCAATCAGCTCTAGAAATAAAATCTGCAGTGAAGTGCCATTTGTTTACACCGCCATGACTCCCCGGCACGCCTGCCCCCGCTGCAGAAAAAAAAAATCCTAGAGGAAACACTGTAAAGTGTCACGCTGCAGTCAGTAAAATAAACGGCAATCATGGAGGCACTGGATGCGGTACTGCTACTGTTGTTTGCGCTGTGGTTTATTGTCACAGAAAATGCCTAGACAGACGGCAGGTCTGTCTGGCGGGTGATTATTTAAGATCCCCGAGCTTCGTCGCGCGTATGACAACATTTCCTCTGAACAATCAGTGGAAAGCACTGTTCACGCCATGTTTTAGTGCCGGCTCGGCACGGCTAGAGCCACCTCTGAAAGGGGTACGAAAAATCGTAATGGGTCCCAGGTCCAACCCCAAGTGGAAAAGGGCCATATTGGGTTAGAGTCGAATGCTGTGTAGAGCCATTACGAAAATGTGCAGTGGAAAAGGGCCAATAGAAGCTGCAGACAAAGCCTCAAGATGGCTGTGGATCCGAAGGGAGGATTCTTGGAGTAGTGGGCCACTTGGACACAAGTCGGGGGCTGATCACCCCTGTCTGGGTTGCCCAGGCGAGGGTTTCTGATGATCTAAGATCCAAAACACCCTATGAGCTTGGGTTCACCACTGATGATGCGTCCAAGTAGCACAAAGAGATGTATTCTAGAACAGTATAATCCTACTGACAGACAGCCAAAGAGACAAACATAAGAATCAGCAGTCATATAACCTCCTTCGTAAAGGTAATAAAATCAAACTTCCACTCATGTGAATCATGGATAAACTGGTTTAAGTATTAAGTATGTCATACTGTCAATATTGTACATATACATATAGAGTAGTTTTTAAAAATGTCCCTGTAACTTATTACACCGCAAAAATCTATTCTCCAACCCAGAGTTCAATGGTCAGCTTCATGATACGCAGATATTTCAACTACACAGAGCAATAACAACTTTATGTGAGCTATGCACCAATAAAGTCCTCTACTCATGCCTCTGTGCTTAACAGGCAGCGAGTTAATACCTCCAACACCGTACAGTACACAGAGATGCCAAAGGCAGAAACAGGTCTTTGCTTGCCCCTCAACACCTTAGTGTTTGTCCCAGGCAGCTGCATGCAGAGGTTTGAACCTGCCTGTTGAGAAGCAGCATGGCGCTGGATAACATTGTGTTAACTAGCTGGAACCCAGAAAGAAAGGGGAAAAAAAACAGATGCAAAATCACGTGTTGATATTGCTCTCCACCTGGCATTATGGCTCACATCTACTTTCATAGTCCAACCTACTCATCAGAGGTAGGACACTAAGAGCAAAGAAATGTGACCCATCTCACTGACCTAACGTCAAATTCAATCCATATACTGGCAAAATCTTTCATTCTGTTTTTCTGACCTTCCCTGTCCTGTCCCCCTCTGTGTTATGCAAGACAGAGTCAGTGGAAAGTACTTTTGCCAAGGCAATCACAGGCCTGCACACACATTTGGTAAACTTATCAGTTAGCTGGATGCATGGCATACATCAGGTTCAGTGACCATTTTAAAAAGCTATGACAGTTTAGATTATCTCTGAACAGATCAAGTATTTATTAACTTTAATCTCAAATTATGTATTGTATAATAAATCTTACTTGAATGTGTAGTACAGCATTTACACAAATGTTTAAGATGAACGCCTTTAGCTTAGTACTGATTTTGTGATTAACCACCATTTAACCATTTAAGAAAAACCTGAGATGCAAGACGGTTTCATTCACATTATTATGCCATAAATCAAGACCATCATGAAGCTATTTAAATAACCCAAAACAAGTGAACAACAAATCAGTGACATTAAAATAATGAGGGTGATATGTTGACATCACCATCCATGTTTACAGCCTCAGAAATGAAATTCCTGTGTCCAACAAAGCTTTAAAAACATCAACTTGCCATCAAAAACCTTCTTTCACACAACATTTCCAGTCATTGCAATCGCAAAATCACAGGTGTAAATAGAAAAATTACTGATGGCTGAAACTGATTTAGCTGCTTTAGTCTCAGGATTCTGGTAGTGCATATCAGTTGACTTTCACATAGACATTCTACTGTGAAAACCTGTCCATAAGAAAAACCAACACTGTTTTTCATTGCATTGCATACTTCTTTTTTTACAGTCAAGACATAAACTGGAAAGCAGTGGCTGTGACCACTCCCATGTCCAGGATTTCTTGTAAAAAAATAACCCTTTGCACCATCTTACACAAACACTGAAGGAGGCCCTGTTGAGCTCCTCCATACACCTCAACTACTATTTCACAATATTGATGGGCTGATATTTTCCTATAACACTTTTTTTGTCAAAATGGGATAAAGAGCAAGAGTAAGGCCAGGATAATTTGCTTCACTATATACACTATGCTTAGACCAGCCTCTTTCAACATCCTCTGTCGAGATCATCAGTATTCTAGATATCACCTAACTTAATTTCTCTCACAAGATCCTGTGACTCTGTATTGAAACTACAGCCTTTGACTGTTCAGGTCTAACACAAGGAATTTTATGATTAGTCTACATAGGCCCATACAAATATTATCAGGTATTTTTTTTTTTTTTTTTTTTTTTTTTTTTTACAATGTGTAATTGTGTTTGGAGCTCTATCTTTACACTAAGTCTGCATGAGATGAAGGGAAGCTGCAATGTCAGATTACAGTGTTCAATGGTGTGAGGACAATATTAGTTCAGTCACCATTGAAGCCTTACAATTAACCAGAAAAGCACATGATGACTAGTTGGGGATTCATGATGACTAATTGAGGATTCATCTGATGCTGGCATGAATGAATCAATGCATGCAAGTCAAAACAAATTTTTTTAAATTCCATTTGCTATTCAAGTAGTTTTATGCACCTTGTTTAGCATGTGTGTTCATATTGCAAAAATGCAACAACAACAAAAAAAGTCATTTTATCTATGAGGACAATGTTGGGCTTCAGACATACCATTAATTCAGAGTAAACATACAAGTGAAGACTTTAATGTCTGTAATAAGGGCCTGTTCTCACAAGACTAGTGTTACTGTAACCTCTGGTACTTTGTAATAATTGCAGAAGATGTCTGTTTTCTTAGTTGTGTGAATCTGCTTTGTCTGTAGTTAGTAAATGAAAAATGACATTGCCAATTACTTAAGTCTCTTTTTGAATACGGGTCAAAACACAGTCATGTCCCATCAGAGAGCGAACTTTAATTAATTGTCGTTCCAACATTTATTTCAGTATAAATTACCTCCTTGTTTTGGATAATCCCTTATGGTCCAACTAAAGCAGAAATGTATTTAAAAGTAAAATTGTGGGCCATTTAGCAACACTAATCTGACCAATTGTCTCTAAAATCTCCCGTCAGAGATTTCGAATACTGTGTTTTGACCCATATACAGTGATCCTGTGGTATTATTCATTCATTATCTGAACCCATTTTATCCTCACTACGGTTGTTTGAGCCTATCCCAGGTAATTATGGGTGAAGGTGGGGTACACCCTGGATATGTTGCCAGTCCTTTGCAGGGCTGTGGTATTAGCCCTATGCTAATCAACATCTGTTATTTATGTTCCAACATTAACAGACACACACAAGTATTTATTCCCCAATTTAAAATTGTTAAGGTGCGCTGGTAATAAGTGAAAAAAAAAAAAAGTGTTTTGGAAGCAAATTTAGAAAGCTCATGTGACACAAAATAAACAGAAAGTGCAAGCAATTCGAATGAATGGATGACATGTTATGTTTTGGCTTATTAAAGGTGGTCAAATAGTTATACCAAGCACATGTGAATAAGGCTATAACAGTTTGCACTGTGTAGTGAAATTACCAAAATTTTAGCTATCCTCTGATCAGCCAATAGCTTTGGCATTTCCAACATTAATAACTTATTAGAACTGTAGAAAATGTTTAGGTCACAGTACTAATCTGTAACTCACAAGTTTATGTCATAAAATTATGTAAAAACTTTCCCTTTGTTCCGTCTTAGTGGTGAGAGAGATCTGTGTTTACATGAGATTTCATACCACAGGATAGCTTACACTTAAGAGGTACATTATCTATTGTTTTGAACTGTGCATGAGTAGAACATTCACAAAATGTCTGTCTCTTCACAAATGTCTAGTAGTGAGAGCACAAACATTATTTCACTGCTGCTACAAGAACAACATTTACTTTTGAGACAATGTATTTAAATGTGATCTTCAAACAGAGTTCATAAGGCTTCTCATGCTTTCTGTCACATAATCTCAATTACCCACAATGCAATTAATTTGCTCATTAATCCCTTCACATTTCTAAATGAGATTTCAAACCAAACAGTAGCAATTTATTACACATTGTGTACATCATTAGGGGCAGACTTTCTAGCAGCAGTTTGCATTGTTACGAAACAACAGCACGACAACTGAATGATCTGTTGGTCAAGTGTCAGATCCACTACAGCAAAGACCCAGAAAGGAACTGCACAAAAGCAGAAGGTTCACAGAATTGGTGAGGATAATATTTCTCATCACATTTGTTCAATCAGCAAGTATTTAAGTACTTTACGTGCTATATTATGTAAGTACTGTAGCATTTCACATACGGCTTGTGAGGGCTCAAAAAAAAAAAAAAAAAAAAAAAAAGCTTACCTCAACTACAATGCAAACTGTAACTGTGCTAACTGTAATGTACTCCAATAATAAACATGTTCTTACCATGGACAGCAAAAACATTACAAGGCTGGGTCCCATGACGTGACGACTCTCTCTTTGCACCCTTGATGAAGGCCGGTAAACTGGGTCTCCTCTGGTCCCCTACAAACTTTCCCGGCTGCTGCCCCATAAGGGCAGGGTGCCAGGCCGCAGCCGGGACTCTCCAAGATGGGCTCAGTTGCTCACTGTCCAACAGATGGCTACCAGGCAGGTAGGGGATTGGGAAAACAGGAACCCTTTTCCTTGGCTCAGTTTGCCCTCTCCCAGAGCAGGTGATGCAAGTCAGCTCTGCACTACTGCAGTGTGCTTCAATTTATCATTCATTAATGGAACCGAGTGCTTCAGAGCTCAACGACAGGCATTTCAGAGGATTCTAGGGGAAGGAAACAAGCATGTATCACTTATCACGCAAAAAGTGTATTAAATCCACTGATGACCTGGGCTTGGACCACAAACATTATTTTAAGGAAACAATTGCCAGGAAAAAAAATATTATCACTATGGATAAATAAAAATATAGATTGGCCAATTTCAATTAATGTCAGTAATTTCATGCTATCCTTCCTAGGAGTAAACCTTTTCGTTTCCATCATTGTTGGTAATTTGTTGTTCACTGGTGTTACCGGTCTCTCCATTTGTTTACAACCCTATATGACAGAGTTTTCTTTTTTTAAATGGCAGAACTGTTCAAATCCCAAGCTGGGCCACTCACTATTACCGGGAAATCTCATGATGATGGAAAGCAGAAAACTGATAGCTAGGTGCCAAGTAGTTCTGCAAGAGCATTATGCTCGACACACTGTCTACTAAACAGTACATCAGTTTTTTTTAATTTTTTTTTATAAACAAAACAAAGTGAACCGACCTGAACAGGACACCAAGCAGTGTTACTGTTCTTCTTAACCACTTCGGTCTCCTTATTTTGCCATATAAGCAACGTCAAAAAATGTTACACATTGAAAGCAACACTCTACATTGAGAATGACAGACTTTTATGGCCAACTATAAACTTTACGATATAGTCACAAAGTTAAAGGAAAAGACAAATGTGGATATGTGAACTCACATGACCATAGGAACATGTATATTGTTGGTTAGCTGGCGACCTCAAGCTAATGTTGAAGGTAGCCATGGAAGCTAACTAAGGTTAGCTGGTGGTATGCAGCGCCAGACCATTAAATGCACATCGAGCATTCAACAGTTGGCTCTTGCTGTTAGCACGCCTGTAACAAACGTCGGGCAAGTGCACTTGTATTACAAAATCATCGCTAGTCTCCTCTATTTCCTTGGCTTTATCAGCTGGTCTTTCCAAAGCCAGTGTATCAGTTTGTTTCAAACTTCCGTGTCAACTCCTCCCGTTTTGCGGAGTTTCTTCCCTTGTGGTACCCAGACTAAAGGCACTTCAATCAAGGCGAAGAGAAATCGAGAAAACTCAGCCAGCCAGAGACCTGTGACTTTCCCTGCAAGAGCTTCCCCGTCCTTACAGTTACCAAACTCTAAGGTACAGACTTGTCGGTTCGCGTACTTATTCATCGCTCTCACGTGAAAACCTCAACAATAAACTTTGGCCGAATAGTAGCCGAGTCGCTGGGGCCGCCATACTTCCATACGCAAGGTGGTTTACAGAAATATGTGGGTGGGGCGACGTGTGACGTAACTGTGCGTGCGTGGGCTAGCCAAAGCAGGGGTTTTGTTTGTTACACAGATGTTATCCAGTTAATTCAGCTTTAGTTAAGTACAAGATAAATGTTGACCCTCTTTGTTCATTTTGTCACAATGCTGATGAAACATTATAGCTCATCTACTTTGGGAATGTGCATTCAGTCAAATTTTTTGGTGTGACCTAAGGCTTTTTTTTTTTTTTTTAAATAGAAAATTGGATATTACTCTAAACCTCAAAATTGAATACGTTTTATTTAGTTTCTTTATTGATGATTTGCCTATTAATAACTTGTTTATTTTTAATCTCATTTCTTTATTCGCTAAATTTCATACATTGAAATTTGACAATCAGAAACCCAACTTAGTGGTCTTTAATTCCCATTTAAAATTCTACTTGGGCACTTTTCGATTTTGCACAAATTCTAAAGCTGTGAAAACTAAAGCCTTATATAGTGAATTTAATCTGCAATTATTTATTTTACTTTTTTCCCAACTTAGATTTGTTTTTTCATTATTTTATTTATTCATTTACTTACCTATTTTTGTATTTGTTTTTTTTACTTTCTTCCTGCATTTCCTTGAGCATTATGCATTGCCTGTTGTTTATGACTGTTGTCTGCTGTTGATATTCTTTGTATACAGCATTGTGAAAATAAAGTTTTTTTTAAAAAGCATAGGTTTTGTGGTTCTGAAGACAGCAATGGAGAGAGGAGTGGAAAGAGCTGCAGGAGAAACCTCCTAAAACCTCCTCTTTTAGCCTTTGTTTGTATTTAGACAAAGGACGTTTATGGCTAAAAACTCTTTATACGGTCATGTTTCATTTCCTTCCAAAGGTTACTATTAACATATTATATACAAAATCCTAGCTGTGGTTTTCAAAACAATAGCTTTTCCTCTTGAAAACATTTATCAACTTAATAGACCTTGGCACAATATTACCTAATGAACACAGAGTTGTGGACATACCATCTACTTGTTCCTTTTTATGTGGTTTATTAAGGGTTAAGCTGAAGAGATGAGCATACCAGAGCATCCTTTCATGCATGAATTATGATATGTCATTACAAAATTGAGGTGTAACCCCCCCCCCCCCTTTTACGTTAACCCCAAACAAGACAAAAAATGAAATTCGTTTTTCAATAAAGAGAATATGCACAATCCACCTGAATTTAACTAAAACAAACAGTTCAGATCCTTCCATTGGAAAACTAGTCCAGTGATTAATATGCTTCAGCTACAACAAGTTCTTTAACCCGAACACTATGAGTAGCTTGTAGTTTCTGGTCTTGATATACCCATATTGACCCTGTTGAGTGATGGGCGGAAACCCCCCCCCCAAACTAAGAAAACCTTTGGCCTGGGATTGACTCCATTCATTATAGTAGACAGCATGCACAAAATAGTTAAGAAATCAGACAACACTGAATTGAACACAACACTGAATTAAACTGTATTGAACACTGAATTAAACTGTATTGAAAAAAATTAAGAAGTTAATGACATTTTTATGTACAGCACACATGATCAGAGTGTGATGATCCTTTGTGATGATGATCCTTTGTTGCGGTCTGAAATGTTGAAACACCAAATCTGAATACAAGGTGGACTTGTAATTTCTGGTTGTGTGGTGTTTATGAAATTGCACCAAAATTACTAATGAAACACAGATCATAGGTTTGGAAAACTATTTCGCTGAACACCAGGTTCAGTCTAGTTGTTGTTCCCATGACGGATGATGTTCTCTTGCACATAAATATGCCACCTTTTTTTTCAGGTCCCCATTTGGATTTGAGCTGTTTAACCCTCCTGTTCCAACAGCTTCTGTTGTGTCAACATTACAATCTCCTCCATCACTTCTGGTTTCAAGATGTCTTTCACCTATAGACAGCATAAGGGATAGGATTAGGAATCAACACACCAATCTAAATCCAGTTATTCAAACATCTCAGACATTATATGACATCATACAAGAAACTATTTCAGCTCACTTGAATGAAAACTGCTGAGTGCCAGTTGAGGAATAAGAATTTGCCAAACAAGGTGTTCAATATGTTTACCAGAAGCCACAACGCACCACAGAAGAGCATCCAAAAAACCCTTTCTTCTAGTAGGGATTTTTTTTTTTTTTTTTTTTTAAATGGGCAAGTGCATTTATGAGAAACATACTTTCTAAACCTTTACCAAAAGTAACTCATTGTTATCACACCAATACAAATCTGTGCCATCTACCTGATGCTGAAGTGAAGATTCATAGCAGTAGAGAACACTGGTGTCATAAAGCAGAACCTTGTGAGCAGCCAAAGCCAGGAGACAGTTTCTCAACCGTGAAATCACCTCCCGATCTGACAGGTTGACAGGCTAGAAGGAAACATATGAAAGATGTCCAAACAATCAGCAAATAACTAAACCAATTCACATTCACATGATATTTGAAATAATGTAAAGGTTCATGAATACACTACACTTTACGGCAAATTATCTCTGCAAAATGTCTAAATCTTATACACTGTTTGCTTGCTGTTAACATCTTAGTCCAATAGTGAAGGATGAAAGCAAAAAACATCCTTCCACCTCTAGACTAGTGTAAAAGCCCCCAGCTTCCTCCTGTTGTCCTGGTGTGGGGTAGAGCCACACAAAGCCATTGTTGCCAAGGATAATGGATGCCCCACATGGCAGGTTGTGGAAATGTGTCTTTTGCCTCTTGATCAGTGAAGGCGAAAGTTGCACCACCACCCCTTGACCCAGCTGAAAAGGAGGGAGGGGGAGGGAGAGAGAGAGAGAGAGAGAGAGAGAGAGAGAGAGAGAGAGAGAGAGAGAGAGAGAGAGAGAGAGAGAGAGAGAGAGACTGTAAATTACATTTTCAAGAACTAACCTTGATGTAAGTGTTTCACTCTGTATCTCTCTGCATTGTGAGTATAACTTACTTTTCCATACTTTAAACTTCGGGTATGAAGCGATAGGGCTCCATCTGAGAAAACAGACTGTACTTCTGCCTAAAAACACAGATTTAAATTACAAATAAGAATGCAGGACAGCCTGTGAAACATCTGTATAAACTTTAACTGGTAAGAAATGTCATACACTGATCAAATCACCCTCCTGAAGGTATTCTCTCATGGTGAGTTCATCTTCTGCTGACCGTCTCCTCTAAAAGATAAAGTCCAATCAAATCTTTAGACTACAGAAATTGAATGACAGAGGACTCTTCAAGTGAAAGACACTGTCTAATGACACACCAGTTCTCCTCCAGGCAGGTTGACTGAAGACAACATGAGAACAGAGTCCAGCCGAGAGTTTGTCTCCACTTTCCAACGTTTCTGTTGTACCTTTATGGAGCAAAAAGTGCACATGCTGATGACCAGTAATATGACCAATGACAGGTGAAAAAAATAACAATTCATGTGATGCTGATTATTTTGTTACAGTACAGGTGGCATTGTAACAGAGGGTGGATAGTTTTGACGACAAGTGTATATTTAGTCCTCGTATCTTATTAGTCCAAAGCACCAAAATGGGTAGTGTAAGGATCTGAAGGACTAATCCTGCCATAACGTGCTATGGGAATTATGATAAATACAAATTACAAACTCAAAAAAATTGCACATGAACACTCCCTCATGTTGTATTTTCCAGTGTAAAACTGAAAAAAAATGTTGATACGTGAGCTGTTGAGATGAGATGACATTCCTCCGACTTGAGAGGGTGCCTGTCTTTTAGCTCACAATGGGGCCACTAGCCTTAGTCTTCCAAACTGACACTTTAGAGTGGGGGCCCAGGCACAGAGTTGTAGTGTAGAACACTTCTCTGTTAATGACTCACCTCTTCCCAAGCTGTCACACATCCGATGTCTAGGAAACGTGATAGAGACTGCATCTCTTAGCAAGCACTAAAAATCCATAATTTATAAAGCCTATAAGAATGAGACCAAATTATTTAATAAAAATAGTTCCGGGTAGCAATCAAATTGAAAGAACATGTAATAAGGGACATTAGGTCAATCTCGTCTAAATCTCTGTTAGTAAATGACTTAATTGGTGATTATGAAATTAATATTTTGGCTCTGACAGAAACCTGGTTTCAACAGGATGAATATGAGATTAAATGAGTCCATGCCACCAAGTCATGTGAACTTTCACAAAGGTAGAAGCACCAGTCAAGGAGGGGGAGTGGCAGTCATATCACACTCCAGTTTAGGTCTTAGCCCTAAAAAATAATCATACGTATCACTCATTTGAAAGTTTACTTCTGTCAATTACTGACCCCAACTGGATAAGCCAAAAATCAGTTCTATTTGTAGTGGTCTATCGCCCTCCTGGTCCCTACTCAGAGTTTTTAAGAGAATGCTCTGACTTTTTATCCAGTGTAGTGTTAAACTGGGATAGGATAATAATAGTAGGGGACAATAATATACATGTTGATAATGACAGTGACTCTTGGAAATGAGCTTTCAGTGGTCTACTAGACAGAACTGGCTTTGTTCAAAATGTAAATAAACCAACTCACAGTCACAAGTACACCCTGGATCTAATCTTAACATATGGTATTAAGCTTAGTGACCTTATTGTCCTCCCCCATTACGCCGTACTCTCAGATCACTTTTTAATTACCTTTCAGTTTGTGCTGGAGGATATTTCTATAACAGTGATTAAAACTCTGATGAAAAGGACATTATGTGATTGTTCTGGCTCGTGCCGAGTATAAAATGATAATTCAGCCAATACTTACTACCATGTCATCTGATATGTCTATTCCTGCCTGTGATGTGTTTGTTGATAGTGCCATGCTCACACTACAAACTTCTCTGGATCTAGTTGCCCCTCTCAAACCAAAGATTATTAGACCGAGGCCAGCTTCTCCTTGGTATAATGTTGAAACGTGTTCCTTTAAACAAGCACCACGTAAATTACCGAGGCAATGGTGCCACTCCAGCTCAGAACCATTCTCTCGGAGCCTGGAAAAACAGGTTACTGATTTATAAGCAGGCCCTGTGTATGGCTAAAACCAGATATTACTCATCCTTAACATAGGAAAACAAGAATAGCCCCAGGTTTCTGTTCAGCATGGTAGCCAAGCTGACAAACACTCCCAGCTCAGTAGAACCCTCTCTTCCAGTTACTCTCAGCTGTGATAACTGTGATTCTTTAATAGTAAAAACTCAACTATAAAGGGTATGCACATTCACGCCTCCCCCACAAAAAAAACCAAAAAAAAAAACCACACTCCTCTAGACTGAGTGGCAAAAACAAACCAGCTCAACATGGCTCAGTTTAGCAGTAACTACAACAACACCGGAAAAAATGTCATGTCAAATATAACATTAAATTAAGGACAATTGGGTCATGGATCCATACAAGCTACCAAACAACAAGGGGTCTACGAACATTGATATGTGGCCGCAAATCACGTATCCTGACATTTATATCTACCCAACTTCAATACCGGTTTGTGATGCGCAGTGATTTCATAGTGCTGTCTATGGTGATTCAATGAGCCTTTGTCTCTCTATAACAGTAGTACTATATTCCCACATACTGGCCTTGGAGGATATTTATGAAATTTTTATTTATAGCCTAAATGAGCTGCAGTTTTTGTGAAGTTTCTGTTGAACAGGTTGCTTGTTGCGGAGAGCTGTTGACATCCTTGTCACCATTAATTAGAGGACTACAGCTGTTGAGTGCTTTCAATTCAACATACTATTGTTTTTGAGTTTTTTGTGAGTGAAGACATATTTTCTTGGCAGTGATTGCCAAAGTACGGCTAAGCAGTAGTGCTCACAGTTTGCTCCTGATTTACAGTAGTTAAACCCTTAGTATTGACCCAAGTGACTGTACAATCTACTTGTACTTTTGATATGTAAACATAGTTAACATCAAATACTTGACACAACACAGCTAAGACCCCCTTATTTGAAAATCTGGGTTAGCCTCAGTTTAAGATAGTTTACAAATCATGTAGAGCACAAGGTTCATAATCCCACAATTGAAGACAAAAACATTTCAGTTATGAAAACTATAACTAAATGACATATGCCAACATTAAGAGCTTTACCAAGAAGTAACATTAGCCAAAACAATATATAATTAAAGGTATTATTTTACCCAAGAAAACAGCATAAATTAATGTTGCCTGACACAAAATGGCAACTACAAATCCAGGTTTCATTGCCTGGATTCCAGTTATTTCTATGAATTGCAGTAATCCATCTACTTCTTTTGTCTTTGGCTTTAGGTAGCCGGTAAAAAGATAGTTCTGAGGGCTTTTTAAAACTATTTGTGCAATCAATGGCACAACAGCTCTTCCCCAATTTTTTTTAGATTGTTCTAAAGTTTTCGCAGTATTCAAGCCAAAGCTGCTACTCATCTCCCTCTTTTTGCCACTCAGTGGGCGTATAACTGCGGTGACTTCCGCTAGCTGTGACATCGCGTGATTACCCTCTATTAGAGACAAAATACTTCTAACCACCAGTTTTGACAAAGCTCAGGCTACAAACGTAGCATCTTCTATAAATCCTTCTATAATATTAAATAATTTCACCACCGTGGACCAAGCTGATTTAACATCTATCATTATGTTCTCCAACTCATGGATTTGCCTTTTAGACCCAATCCCAACCGAAGTTTTTAAAGATACCCTGCCCCTAACTATTGACACTATCCTAAATATAATTGTTTTGATATAAAAGGTTAAAAAGATATATAGGTTGAAGTTTACTTAAAAAATACTTTCATTATTTACAACTCTACATAAGTTACTAAATGTTATTTTTGATCTTCTCAGAACAGGTATAAGAATTCTCATGTTTCTCTCCGTTCAGTATGGATTCTGACTTACCATTTGCTATTTTACCTAATGCAGCTTCCGTAGTCAGGAAATGTAATGAAAACGCGCTAAAAAATACACACAGTTTGTGAATGTCCTCCTGTTTGGATTCTGTGCAGCCGTATTTTTTCCATTCTTAAACGCATCGTTGGTATGCATCTACTGTCCTACCTTTTATGTTTTATCTGTTATGATTCCTTAGTTTGGTTTGTGCCATTTAGACAGAGATTATTGTTAGTTCATGTGTTGTATGAGGTGCCGCTGTGCGCAGATTATGAGTAGAGAATGAGTTAAATGACTGTCATATGCATCTGCAAACGTAAATGTTTATTCATGAACGTATGATTATTAGTTTATGAGATTACCTGATTCTGCGTAGCGCTGATTAGGCAATGTTTTGTATGTTTCAGTTTCACACTTTCCACGTACGTCAATAAACCTGTGGATGGCGAAATAAGTCTTCAGAGTCTTGATGTTTGGGAAGAGTTTAGGTGGCTGTCAGTGCACAAAAGTTGTACCGGAGACAGCACAAGAATAAATACCTCATTAGAAACTGGCTACGTGCCACAATCTTTTAAATATGCAGTTATTAAACCACTTCCACATAATGATAATCCACATAAACAATAGTTTATCTGAAGATTTCCAGTCTGGTTTCCGAGCTTATCGTAACACTGAAACTGCACTAGTCAAAATTACTAATGACTTTATACTAGCTGCTGACAATGGGCTGGTCTCAATCCTGGTTCTGTTGGACCTGAGTGCAGCAATCCATCACAGTATCCTATTGCAGCGATTAGAATTGGACATAGGCATTAGAGGATCAGTCCTCTACTGGTTTAAATCTTATTTATCTAATAAGTTTCAGATTGTCAATGTAAACCAACAATCATCACCATACTCCAGAGTCATTTATGGTGTGCCACAAGGGTCGGTCCACAGGCCCATTTTATTTACACTGTATATACTGCCTTCAGGTAACATCATTAGAAAACAGAGCATTCATTTTTACTGTTACACAGACAACACACAATTATATTTATCGTTTAAACCTGATCAGACCATGCAAGTGGATAAGTGCCTGCATCCAAGACATAAAGACCTGGATGACCACTAATTATCTTTTACGTAATCATGAAAAAACCAAGATCATTATAATAGGCCCTAAAAGTGTGAGACTCACTAACTGACCAGATAGTCACCCTGGACAACATAAGTGTAGCCTCCAGCGCTACAGTTAAAAACCTAGGAGTTGTATTTTACCCAGATCTGTCATCTAATAGAACAGGGGTGGCCAACCCTGGTCCTCGAGAGCCACAACCCTGCATGTTTTGGATGTTTCCCTCTTCCAGCACACCTGAC
>JAQQZY010000005.1:57155160-57173170 GCA_030068375.1 Ostorhinchus rueppellii
CTATCTATCTATCTATCTATCTATCTATCTATCTATCTATCTATCTATCTATCTATCTATCTATCTATCTATGTTGGTGTTTTATTTGTGTCTGTCTGCTCAACTGTGCATCATCATCATCACCATCATCATCATCACCATCATCATCACCACCACCACCACCAAAGTGAACTGCAGATAACCCCATGACGTGGCAGACACAGTATGGTAAAGCCTATATAAAATTCCCTGTGCCCGCATGTATCTGGTGGTGGTCTGAGCCGCTGATAAGGCTTTGCGGACTATCTGACTTCAGTCTAGATGAAGGATGAGCTTCTCAGACATAGACGTTGTCCATCCTGCTGATGCTCCCTCGTCTCATCGTAAACTCTTGTGCACCCTCTGGTGCTTGCTAGTCTCCCAAACTTCTTTGTGTAGCCTGCTTTGCAGATTGTCTTCCTTGTCTGTGTGGTTGCTCATTATTCAGAGACAGACGGATCTCAGGTCATCTGCAGCTGCAGCAAAGGAGAAGCAGGAAAGATGGCGATCATCCATTAGACCGACCGGGCGCACGCATGAAATACGAGGACAACTTTCGGGAGGATCGCTTGAGGAGAAGATTGTACCAGTGAGTTTTTCCCTCTTGCTCTATATTTCCAGTTTCGCCAAGATTTCGGTTGGGCTTTCAAGGTCTGCGAGAACGTCTGTATGGTAGATCATGGGATATATTTTGGAGAGCGCCTCGTGAATGACCTGGAAAGAGCTGATCTCTCTCTCTCCCCCCTCCGTTTCTCCTTGTAGTCCAGGTTCCAGCCGACTTGGGGGGAGAGCAAGCCGGGGCGAGAATTTAGTCGAGTGGGCGCTCCGGATGGCACCCATGCAGCCAAAGTCAAGTGGGTCTCCTCGCTTCCCAGTTAATATCCTTAACCAAACCCACCGCTTCCTCGCTATGTCGCCTTTCGGTTTGTTGTCAAAGTGACACAAGGAAATGGACGCGGCGTGTAAAGAGGCTTGTCTACGTGTTTGTGATCGGCACCGGAGCGGAGTGTTTTGTTATTCTGACATGTCTGGTCTGGGGGAAATACTGGCCCCGGCTGTGCGTCCGCGTCTCTCCGTGCGTGTTGTTGCGCGTTAGCTTCATGGAAGAAGCCATTGCACGGATTGCTCTCCTCTCCCAACCAGCCTCCATTAGCGACACAGAGGAGCTGGCATAGCCGCTGGTCCACTCACACACACACACACACACACACACACACACACACACACACACACACACACACACACACACACACACACACACACCATGAAAGCCATGTCCAGTGTGAGCAGGGCTGTATGTGCTCCGTCCTCCACCTCTTCTTCTTCTTCTTCTTCTGCGCTCAGTTTTATACAACAAACCTGGTCTGGTGGAGATTTGGGGTCGGTTCTCCACAAGCATGGAGATAGATTTATCTCGATGGTGGTGAAATGAATGTAAGCGCAGATGTGCTGTGTGTTTCCATCAGTATTTATTTGAGCCTGCTTTGTTTTTGCTCTTGGTGCTTGTGGCTACATTGTTCCCTGCTCTGTTTGGACGCATGTCTTGCTGTCACCGGTCAGGTATGTCACTAGAGAAGGGCTTCACCATAAAATGGAGGAAAGCAGATGAGTTTCCAAGGAGAGCCCTGGAGTCAGACAGACAGACAGGATCCCTCACGCCAGAATAAAAGCAAATGAGCGTCCAAAACCCTCTTCTCCTCCTCCTCCTCTTTCTTCTTCTTTTTTTGTGCAGCTCGGACATTAGAGGAAGCAGAAGAACTCTGAAAAAGTCAACCTTAGATCCTTTCAAGGTTAACTTCTGATGCTTGTTCAACTCCTACCAACAGCTTTGAGTCCAGTTTGACTGGGAAATGTGTGGTTGTGTTTAATTTATGAAAGACTGGCCTGACACTTTTGGACAGTGTTAGTGACTGAGATGGCACAGGGACAACATGGATGAGATTGGAATTTTAATGCAGGATAATGCAGTGTTTTTGGCCGTGCAAGTAGTTAATGTTCAACTGAGTGGTCTCGACTCAACAGCATACACTCACATGCTTGACTTTTTATGCGCGTAGTGTGTGTGTGTGTGTGTGTGTGCGGTGGAGATTTTTTATTTTTAGTGGAGAAGTTCTCAAGATGGTTGTGTTATTTTTGTTTTGAGTCTGATCTGAGATCAATTAAGCTCTTGTTGCTGTTTCAACACTTTGGGATTGATTTATATGTAAAAGTAAGTGTTTGGTTTATAGTCACATGTATAATTTATAAAGTTAGATGTGTTCTGTTCATCAACCTGCTCACCCAGGCACACTGTGGGATGTGTTTTTCTTTATGCTTTACATATATTAAAGTATTTTTAAGTCATTAAAAGTTAATTACAGGCTTTGTGTCATTTCCTGTTGGTCATAAATTGTAATAGATTACATAGCGGAGCCTCAGGTAACCTCTCACATGCTATATCCTCAGCTTGTGTGTTGACCTGTCATGAGAATGGAGGCGTGTTTGTAAGCTGTAGTGTGTTCATATGTGTGCGTCTGAGGCAGTGTTCTGTGTGTGTGTGTGTGTGTGTGGTGCTACGCTCTGCAGTTCCCCTGGCCACTGTGTGAAATCTTGCTGACAAGGAGACTGTGAGCTTGACACACTGTGCTGCGACAATGCTGGGGCTGAGAAGAGCAATCAAAATGGTGGCTTTGCTCCTTCTCCCCGGCGTGGCAGGGCAAACAGGTTCTCAAGGAGGAGCTGATAGAGGACAGCCGAGGCAGGAATCTGCTGCAGTCGACACATTTGTCTCACAGAGACAGGGGTACAACAATGGATAGAGTCTGGTTGGAAGGTGGATGTTCTGAAACTGAGCCCAGAGACATAACTCTGGATGTGATTGTGATTTTTCTTTTTTTTTTTTGAAGAAACTCTGAGCCTACATGGATTGTATCTGGGATACTGACACACTGCTGCCTCTGTTTTGCACTTAGAGTTCTTGTAGTAACTTTCACAGGTTCTCAACACATTCTTTTTCAATTGTAAAGTTTATTCCTGCTGCACTATTATAGGTAACCCAGCTGAGGTTTAGTACGCTGTGGCCTGCCATTTTTAACTACTGGTTTAGTACTTGTCTAATAGTTTCCTGTTATGGTTTTGGCTGTTACTATACCTGTGGTCCTTTAACCAAATCTGGACTACTTACTGCTTAGGGGCCCCATGGTGACTGTGATGTAACGCCTCTGTTATAATGTGATGAATTTCAGATTATAGACACTAACGCACATTTCGGAAGTAAAATACTAATTAAACTCCTGCCTCACTTTCCTCCTTATAACAGCAGACAAACAGGTGTGATGGCTCATCAGCAGCAGGTTTGACCGCAAACACTAGCTTCATTTTGTGTCTCTTTCTGGAGATGAATGGTATTTGTGTGGCCTTTTAATACAGGCTGAATCTTAAGGTCGAACCATAAGTGTTAATTTATGTGGTAATTTCTCAATTAATCAGTTAGTTGCTTGTAGAACAGGGCAAAAAAAGAATCTAGATTTTTTTTTGTCAACCTCATAGCTAGTTTATGGTTTTAAATGATTAATTTTTTTGTATGCATTGCAGAGACACATTTATAATTAATTCGTTACAGAAAACAAACAGGTTACACTTTGAATTATAGTTTAGCAAAAAGTGTCTCCATAATAAATAATCTCGATTCTTTGACTTTTTTTTAATCCCATTTTTCTGATTTTTTTAAAGTACAGTCTTAATTACTCAAATTAATTTGATTAATATCCCAGCTGTTGTTGCTAGGTGAGTAAAATCAGAACATGGTGAAAAATGTAAATCAGTTTAAGACGACATCCTCATAATAATTTATTATATCATCCTGCACAGTTAAATGTCATAAAGTAGTCAAATATCTTTAACTTTATGAAGCATAACATGAGTAAACTCTAAACTTACTGGTTAGTCATTGGAGCTGTGTTGAATTTACCTTGTATTTATTTATGCTATTGGAGTTCAGTCTGAATGTGTCAGACATACGTGCACGACTTTCAGAAAAAAAAAAAAAAAGAATTGCATAACTGGATTTTTGCAAGGTATTTCAGGATTACGTTAAAAAAGCTCAACACAGAGGACAGAGGATTAAACAAGGGGGACTTCTGTGATGGTTGCATGCTGGAAGGAAGTGGTGGTGAAGCTCATCACTCACTCAAATACTGTGTCTCTTGTAGCGCACACACACAAAAACACCCCCCCCCCCCTCACTTGCTCTCTCTCATTCACTCACTCACTCACATGGGGTGATGTGCTCCTCCATTCTTCTGTACCTGGGGCAGTGGAGAAGGCTAGGGAGACACACAAAAGCAAATTGAAATGCTCCAGTGAGTGCTTTCTTGACATGATGCATGGCTCATGAGATGCAGCCTGGCCCTGCTGCTACACTTGTAAGTGTGCCGAAACACACACAAGCACACTCACAGGCCTCCGGATCTAAAACACTATAGCCATATTAAAAGTAAAGCAAATACATTGTCTCGACTTCTCCGCTGCATAAACTTGGACTTTTGTGGCGCTGTTAGGACCCACCTGGATCGGCTTTAAGAATTTAAGAGGGATTTTTATGTTTTATTTTTTAAATTTGAAATCCTCATCACATCAGGGGTTTAAAGTGGAACAAGGAAGTGGCTCGTTGGAGGTGTCATTACAGTTTCTGTTGTCAGTTGCCACGTTACACCACGGCAAAACTGGTTCCTCCTCTCTGCTTTCCATCAGAACATCAACATCACCTTCCCCCCGTGCGGAAAATAATGCTTGTATCTTAGTATAGCGCAAGGTTCTATCCATGTGTTGTGCTTGCTCTTTCTTTGTGGCATCTATATATAAAGCTAAAGCTGACAGATAGTTTTATGGAAAACTGTGGCCTTGTGCTGGACATGAGAGAACACTCAGGTTGCCTTTGCATTGAGGATTTATGCTCTTCTCTAGTAAGACACAGTGAAGCAGCTCTGTCAGCTTTGAGCTGCCTGTGGTGGAAAAAAAATCCTGAATTCTTTGGAGACGCCCGTTCCTTGGGCAGTGTGGTGCCACTGGACAAGGCCTTCATTGAGCAGGAACAGGAGTGGTCTTGTAGAAGGGATCCACAGGCTCGGCCTACGAAGCAACAGAGCTGTCCAAGGACGATTAAATATTTAAGAGCTTGGAAAGGAGGTCTCGGTGGTAAGTTAATATTGATGGGTCTCTCATCTTTCCTTCTCAAACTTGTTGAGCTGCCTCAAGAAGTCAGATGGTGAACCTGGAGAGGAACTCCTCTTCTTCTGCTTCTTCTTACACAAATTAGTACCTCGTTTCTGAAAATAAAGATCATAGCATCTATATTTTCATCCGTAAATCTGGGTCAGTTTGAGGTTTTTTTTGACCTTTTCTGTTGTTTCTACAGGGTTTTTCTTTGGTCACTCAGAAATACTCTATCCTGACTAGCTTGTAACCTCACCCACTCCCTGTAACTGTAGTAACTGCCATGTCAGGCTTACAAGGAAGTCAGCATTGCAGTGTTTTCTGGCAGTGGTCCACTGAGCACCACTTACAAGGAACCCTTCTGTGCATCTCCCAGCCTTTATTTGTAATCATCTCCTTCTCTTTATTCAGTGAATCGATGGGTTTAGAATCTGCTGCAGATGCACAGGAAATTGGTAGAAGTGGAAAGGAATTCAAGGTTTTGGACTTTTGGTTGGATCCAAGAAGGTTCAGCATGGTTTGTAGTCAGGAATGATGGACCTACAGCATAGAGGAAGTTACAGTCACATCATGCAGGTGACATATCTGACTTAATTACTGGATTCCCATTGGTACCTGGAGAGATGACCTTAGCCTGCACAGTTTGTGATGAAATTTATTAGGAAGTTCACAGGTTTTAAAATGTTTAGCCCTTGGTGAGATAGCACAGAATTGATTTGAGACAGCTAACAGATTGATTTACGTCAGGAAATGGTTTCCTAGGAGAGATGGACTACAAGGCTGCATGGAATGTAAGGTTTCCTGGAGTAATTGTCCTTGTGGAAAAACACTTCCTGGTTTCTCTCCAAAATCTGTCCTTGGACATCCTTCACTCGCCTCACTCTTTTAGGGGTGTTTATTTAGCTAAGGAAACTGTGTGTTTGCAGTTTAAGGAGGATGAAGCATGTTTTCATCTTCATTTTTGTCTGACTGTGAACATGTATGGTTTAGACTTATGTAATGTGCAAGCAAACAAAATCTTTTTTTCCCTTTCTTTCCTTGTAGCCTACTTGTGTATCTGATTCTTTTTCTTGCATTTTTGTCTCCTCAAGCTCAAGGGAATAATCCTCTTGAGAAAACCAAATATATCTACCTATTCCTTCCAATATAAAATTGTAAAAATAATCACGCCTGAGGCTATTAATTAAATAGTGCACTTAATCATTTTTGGATGGAATATTTAATCATGTTAGTGAGGGGAGCCCCGAGTTTTAGCTTTTATGCATTTCAGTGTAGAAGAGAGGATTCTATCTCTCTCATAGAAGTACTAAAACATGCCTGGAACATGTTTGGGTCAACTACATTTGATAACCTTATTTGAAGAAGAGCTTTTTGAGCTCTTTACATCCACCACATAACTGGTGACCAGTTTTAGGGCTAGGGCACGTACATGAGATGTTTGACAACCGCAGCTACCACAGGGTCAGGTCACGGGAACACACACAACTATGAGATATCAAAATCAAAGTTTCCATTATCCTATTCTGTATGCACTCATTTCTTAGCTTCTTACTGTGATGTCTAATAAATGTTAAAAATATCTGACTTGTTTTCTAGGCACATTGGTCCTTACATCATAATAGGATCAAGAATTGAAATCGTGTCACTTTAAATGTGTGTCAATAAGTCCAAAAGTTTCTAATATACGTATTTTCCTAAATGTTATTTAACACATCATAGGCAACCACATGTTAAGAACTTTGCATAAACCTTATCAAAATGCGTGACATTTTGATGAGCACATTTTAAAAATATTTTTGGTCAAAAATGAAGTTTTATGCAGTCATCTTCCTTACTATGTTTAAGTACTTACAAATCCCTGCTGAAATATGTAACACACATATATGTACAAAGTTAGAGTGCATTGAACACAAAACATGTAACCGCGTCACTGCTTGACCTGACCTTAGTGCTACTTTAGACTGTATTTCAGCCACATTAAATGCACATGCAGTTTGATCTTACTCCTCTAACTCTAACCCTAGTTCTGTGGATAACCATTTCCAAAGCCCCCCCCCAGTATGTGAAAGACCAACAATAACTTTGCACTAAAAGTTTTGACAAAATCTTTCTATGTAGTATGCTTTTGCAGAGATTTATAATTACAAAAAAAAAAACAGAGCTCACTTTCCAATGTACAAATCTGCCGCAAAAATAACTTTTTCCTGAAATATTTTTTGCAAAGGCAGTGTTGCTGCACCCTTCGTGTTGTGCTGCCTAACACTAATCTTAAGCCAAGGTTAGGGTTCCATGGAAGGAGTGGATGTCAGTATGTTGAAGCAATGCAATGCAGGTGTATGACGGCTGATTCTGTTCTCCATATTTAGAGGCTCACTTCTCAGATGTCTTTAGGACAGTGTCTTGTGAGGAACAGCAGGGCTGCACTCTAGGTGGCCATCTTTGTAGTGAACGAAACCACACATCTCACTTCTGCTTTTTTGCTGACTGCCATGACAGACTGCAGAGGAACCCGACAGGAGGGAAGCTGCCTGCTCAGGTCTCTGTGCTCTTAAAGTTAAACACTTCCATCTGTGTAACAAGATAGCGGCGAAGCAGCAGAGGCAGCTCCACTCAGCTGAGCAGGACAGTCAAAGACCTTGAGGAGCACAAAATGGTGGATGGCCATGCTACTGCTGATACTCCTGTGTGATTGGCTGTGTGTCTCCTTGGCCACAGTGGGGCTGCTGTGTGAAATGGAGTCCTCTGTGTGTGGAGTGCTGGCCCAGCCTCAGCTCTGATGCAGAAGATAATTCTGTCAGCTCAGACAGAGAGAGAGAGAGAGAGAGAGAGAGAGAGAGAGAGAGAGTAGCCAACTGAGGTGACGATACAAAAAGAAGGTCCTCCTAGAGAGGTTCAAACCAGTGAACTACATGATTTCCTGGGTTTTAACATATGTTATTAACAGCTTTTTTCATTTGATACTCTTTGCTCTGTACACAGCGGTTGCAAAGCACTGAGGTAACATGAAAAGCTTTATTTTTTCTACTAAGAAGAAAGAGAGTGACTGGAAGGGTATTCATTATCTAACCTTCACACCCAGCAGGCTGTAGCTTAGGGATTTACCAGCTTTTGTTGGTTTGTGAAAAATTTTGGTCCTGAAGGTCACATAAACATTGCTGAAAGCTTATGATTAAAACCTAAATGCTGGAGATGTAAAAACCCATGAGCTGCATTGTGAATAGAACAGTACTTTCATATTTATCAGCCCTGGGAAGGTTTCACCATGACAACCTGGAGACGGCAATGACACAGAAGATGGTCATTAATGCTCGTCTTCACCTAATCTCCTTCTCATTATCTTCTGTTTGTGCAAAAGCGGCCAAATGTTGCTACTGCATGGACTTTGTTGCACCCTTCCTTTTTCAGAAGGAATGATCTGAAACACAATGGCTACCCTTGGAGCAAGGTTATTTGCACCACGAGGACCAGCGCCTTTCTTTCTTTTTTTTCTTGCTTTGGGTTAGTATAGCTTGACTGATGAATGAGGAACTGGCAAGTTAGATGTGTTTGATTGAGAAAGAAAATGTCTTGGTTTCCAAAGAAAGAGGAGAACGTGTGCAGAGATGTTCAGTATTAGAGGCTGCCTGAATGCTTGGGTGATGTCAGGTAACCATCAGTCAGACAAACTGGATGACACAGGCACAGTCTGACCTTGCAGTATGGTTTGACCTAGACATAAAGAAAATGATCATCTGTTCCTGGGATTTGCATAGTATTGCAGCTCGAAGCCTCACTAATGGCATTCCTTTCACTGTCTGTGCGCCTCCGTCTCTCTGATATGAGGACTTGCTTGGAGGCCTCAGTCAGCAGTTACTTTGAGGTCTAATGAGCAAAATTCTTCAGTCCTTTAAGACTCTGCTCATTGACTTTTTTAAATGAAGGCTGCAAATGTTTAGGTCTGGTCATTCAGCAACTTTGATGTTGAATCCAGATTAAACTCCTGTATGATAATCGATTACAGAAATATAGTAAGAAGTAGAAGTAAACAAATTTTACCACAGGGGGTTGCACTTCGACTCAGAAGATGATCTGAAGAGGAAAAAATGGGGAGGTGTGGGAGTGAGAGTTTAGTTACTCCAGCCCTGTAGGTGGCAGTAATGCACCACTATGCTGGTTTAACACCTGCCAATAATAAGACGAAGCAGAGACAAAGCGGTCATGCTACTTACTACAAATGCAAAACAAGGTGGGTTTAGAGTTGTGATGCTGTCAGTACAGGCTGACAAATGTTAGTTCAGCTCTTACACTGAACCAAACCGCCTAAAGCAAAACTATACCAGACCACATGCATGTGGAGACCCACAGCAGTCCTCTAATGTCAGACCACGTGTCATCTACCTTCCACAAGAACTCAACCGATAGCAGGTTTTTAAAGCCAAACATTATATGTGTGTGTATATATTATGAAATTGTTTTATTTTAAACTATATTTTATTTGACCAGAGTATAAAGCCATAAAGCTGTAAGTATTTAACCAAACATCTGTTAAATGATCTATGTGGGAGCTAATTTTTTTTTTTTTTTTTTTTTTTTTTTTTACAAGCTTAATGTTAGTTGTTGGTTCCTATCCGTTTTTTGTGACAGTATTACAAAGCAATCTGTCCATGTATACCTTCCACTAGGTTTGATATAAATCTGTGCTGTAGTTTTTTTTTTGTGTGTAATCCTGCTGATTAACAAACTAAAACACAAATTCAGGTGAAAAGATAAAACAAAACAAACAAAAAAACTCCACTCTGGTTCTGCAGCTCCTTTTCTGTTTTTTCTGTTAAACCTACATTCAGGCAACTTGAAAGCCTGATTGTGAGATCACTGGGGGTCATAAACGCGGTCTATTCTTTTACCCACAATCCTTAAAGGCCTGCTGTTTGTGAGGTGTTTCTTTTCTTGCGCCCTCTGAATGTGACACTAGTGAAGGTCAGGCTGCAGACAGATCAGCAAAGCTCTTTGGATTGCAGCGTCTGAAAGACTCTGCACCAGTATTTACCAGTCTTCTGAGACCAGCTGGGATTACTGAGCTGGTCCCCCCCCCCAAAAAAAAAAAAAACCTCAGACCTCTGGTTCTTTCATCCATGAGACTCCTGTTTGTTTTCTGTCTAAGTTAAGAAGAGCTTGACGTATGCATAACTCATCAGTGCTGATCATAAGCAGACAGGCATTTAAAAGGAGTTACTGCTAGAGACACACATATAAAACCTGTATATTTTACAATTGAAAAAGTAATGACAAATTTAAAGAGGAGGTGTTATGACACCATGAGGGCCTTATCAAGATGAGGTCATTTTGCTCATGTAAAAAGGAAACATCTGAAGTAAAAACTGTCAAGAGGCCGATAGCTAAAAATAACTGTATAAGGACTGTATAATGCAAGTTTATACACAACATGCAGCTGAAGGAGTTGAATGTGTCCTGCACCATCCTGAGAGGCTGAGACAGCAGTAGGATTAGAAGTTCTTCTCACCAAAAAGAACTTTAATTTAGCAAGAATGTGGTTTATTCTCATGACAGGAAATGTAACTTGTGATCTGATGAAACCAAGGTGGAATATTTTGATCTGAATTCCTAAATATAGAACATTGGCTCATCAAGTACAGATGGTAACCTTAAATACCTCACCTCGGTACTGTCGAGCATTGCGTGGGGAATGTCGTCAATGCTTTTGCAGTCAATGCTACGGTGGATTTTCAGTAAAGAAAGAGAAATGTTAGACATCGAAATAAAACTAAACTCAGACTGGCCAGGTTCAAGAGCTGCTTCTGCTTATAGAGATGCAAAATGTGGTGGAGTGTGTGACAGAGTGTGGCTCCAGTAGTGATTCTAAACTGGAAATGCTGATTTTCGAGGAGCTCAAAAAGCCAAAAATGGCTAGTTATTGATTAATTACACTTGTCTAAATGTTCAGTACTAGTTAGTTAACTTAGTGTTTAGTTTTTCAGAGATCCCAGAGAGTGGGAGTCAATTATCTACTATAAAAAATATGTATACAGTCATGGAAAAAATTATTAGACCACCCTTTTTTTCTTAAATTTTTTTGTTAATTTTAATGCCTGGTCCAACTAATGGTACATTTGTTTGGACAAATATAATGATAACAATAAAAGTAGCTCATCAGAGTTTAATTTCAGAGCTGATATCTATCCGTTTTCCATGTTTTCTTGATAGTAACCAAAATCACTTCAGTTCTTACATCAGTATCTATCTCACTGTACTGACAAAAACAGTGCTTTTAGACATTCCATGTTTTCTTTTCTGTCTGTTTCAGTCACATGACACACACAGCAGTTAGGACTTGATTGCATAACCATTGCTTTTGATGACTTTTGATGGTCTAATTATTTTTTCCATGACTGTATATATAACAGCCTTTTAAAACCTGACTACCTGCGATTACTATACCTCAAAAATGTGTAACCTCACCTTTAAAAAGGGCAGTTTTCTCACGCCGACATAAATTATTGACATAGCGTAGCTGATAAATCCTCTAATACACACACTGAATCCCTGCTGTACAGTATAATCGGATCTCTTTTAAGGGACATGTGAAATATTGGTAGTTGACGTTTCACCAGATATTGTAGATGGACTCAGAGCTTATGATGAAGGATGGTTTGAAGAATGGTCCTGGTCAAGGCATTGTTGCTTGGTTAATGGTTGACCTACTTTTTGAATGCCATATGCTTCCTGAACCAGATTGGTTGTCAGATTAATCCAGCATTTTTTGTCAGGATACTGGTGATATCTGATGACAGTGTTGATGATTTTGGCCCAGATCAGAGATGTTTTGGACATTTGTGCCTGTTGATTTGTTGCAGAAATGGTTGATCCTCAGTTTATGTTTGTGTAGTTGCGATGTGGAAAATACATGTCAGGATGATTTTACAATGACGCATACGAGGGTTACTGTTGTATTTCGGCTGTATTCTTGCTTCTGTTTGTATTCTGTGCCGTTCTGTTGCCACCCTTTTCATTCCATTCCAGCAGATGTCTGATGAATGTTATGACAAAATGTTCTGAACATTATTGATCCTGCACATCTCCTCTGAAAAGGCTCAGTCCATTGATCGACCAGGTGGGATCGATGTCTCATCTCTGTGTATTCAGACTTCCTTAAATGAGCAACATCATGTGAACTCATCATTTAAGGAAGCAAAGGAAGGGATGTGACGCTGAGACGAGGTCACTGTCCGGCTTTGTCTTGTGCTTATCACGCATGTGCTGAGATGCTGCTGTAGTGGACAGATATGTTCATCAAGACCAGAGCAAAGAACGGATTTGTCAGATTCAGACGAGTACAGCGTGATGAAGTAATTGAACTACAATATTAGTATTAGGTACTGATTGACCTGCTGTTACTTTAATGCATTAAATGTGTTCAGAGCAACTAAAAAAGGTGAAATATGTCTATTCATTTATTTGTATTATTTATTCTGAACATGTAGACAAAGATATTAAAACAAAACAAGACCCACCAAACAGATTTCAATAGTGATACTCAAAACGTTGATAGGTAAACAATGTAATGTACAGTGTAGCAATGTAAGCTGTAATAATACAAGAAAAATAAATATACCACATAAATAAAGTAACACATGGTCAAAAAGAAGTAGGAAGAAGTGTAAACTTATATACTCCTACCCCCAATCTCTATTCCTCATGGTTTCTATGTAAATAATAGCAATTATTGTGTAATAATAATAATAATAATAATAATAATAATAATAATAATAATAATAACTAATTTAATACCAATATCAATGACAATAACATAGCAATGCAACACACAATTTTTGATAATTACACTAATATAAAAATACCATTATAATGTTATAAGAAGAAAAACAACAAACAATCATCAACACATATCAATAAAGGAAGTCATATTTTGTTTAATATTCTATATAATATTTTAATATGATAAAGTAATATTCCATGTAATATTCTCTATAAAGCCCCATCATCAGTAAACCACCATGCCCCGCCCCCTCATGCCGTTCTCTCTGTATTTTGTAAAAATCATTTGTTTATATTTATTTTTAAACTGAACGTAGTATCAGCAGTTTAATCACATGTACAGTGAATATTATAAATATACAGGCTAACGCTGTATATCAGTGTCTAACTCATTTTATTTCAGTTCCAGTTTCAGCCCAATACAATCTAAACTGGGTCAGACCAGTAACATAATAAGTGAAAAAAAAGTAAAATTACAGTATGAAAATGCTCACATTTGCAAAGTTACCTTAAAAATATGACTAACATGAATAACCTGAACTAACTGAAGAAAAATAAGTGTCATTTTAACAATATTATTATGTCTCAGTTTATTATTTTCAGATTTTCATCGCAATGAATCTACAAATATACAAAACAGTAAGAACAGGTATGATATTATTCAAATTACAGTTATTTCTCTTCACATGTTTCGTGTTGTTCATATTTGTTCAGGTTATTCACATCATTATTTTTTTTACTTTGTGACACTAAAAAAAGAGAACATTTTGAGGTTATCGTTATTTATAGGTTAATATGATAGTATTTTACTGGTCTATTGCCCTTGAGATTGAATTGTTCTGTATGTGGAACCTGAACTACATGTTTTTGACACCTTTGATGGTCAATATCATCAGTGTAAATTTTGCCTTTCACCTATCCATCCCATTAGCTTGACTGGACCTTGTTTTGGCCCACAGCCCGTGTGTTTGACACCTGTGCTGTATATGATCCTTCTCATGTTCACCATTCTGTCGTTGCCTATTAGCTTACACATTAGCCACATTTTGTTTCTTTTTTCAGAATTTATTAATGCCTTGTTCTACAACTATTAACAATGCAATAACAATTTTCCTACAGTAACTTCAGAAATGCAAATTATTCAGTGTAAATAAGCAACTTTTAGTGCATGATTTACAGCTAAAAATGCTGTGCACAACAGGAATTAATAAGTGACATAGTTATGAAGTAGAACCGCATGCCTAAGAGAGAGCTGGACACACTAAAGCTGTCATGTCCACATCAATATGAATAATGGTATTTTCATGCACAATTATTTGTATTTTTTTTCCATACATCCTTTGTTTTACAAAATATGTCTGACTACACCACAATGTAAGAATGATTACAAATCAGTACTGATGCCCCGATAAACCACGATGTCTATTGGATTTTAAAATGTTGACATTAGTGGATACAGCAGGTGCAGGAGGTTTCATCTGTCTAAGGAGGCTGAGGTTTAAAGTTAACTCTAGTGTTGGTTTGGGTTGTTGTGTGGTGTATTCTTCATATTATGTAGATTTCACCACAACACCTGTAGATGTGCAGTCTGGTCCGTCTCCCAAATGTGTCGTTACTGACCTTGATTGGATGCAGGTCATGCAGTGACCTAGACTATATTGTCAAAAGTATTCACTCGCCTGCCTTAACTCGCATATGAACTTCAGTTCCATCCCATTCTTAATCAGTACGGTTTAATATGACGGTGGTTCACCCTTTGCAGCTCTAACAGGTTCAACTCTTCTGGGGAGGCTTTCCACAAGGCTTAGAAGTGTGTTTATGGGAATTCTGGGGAATCTCTTGCTCTGTTGAAACAAGAGGCTTTCAACAATTCCATGCTCCCAATTTTGTGGGAACAGTTTGGGGATGGTCCCTTCCTCTTCTAACATAACTGTGCACCAGTGCACAAAGTAAGGTCCACGAAGACCTGGAAGAAAGAGTTTGGTGTTAATGAACTTGACTGGTCTGCACAGAGTCCTGACCTCAACCCGTTAGAACACCTTTGGGATGAATTGGAGCCGAGACTGAGAGCCAGACCCTCTGGTCCAACATCAGTGTGTGATCTCACAAATGCACTTCTGGAGGAATGGTCCAAAACTCCCATAAACACACTCCTAAACCTTGTGGAAAGCCTCCCCAGAAGAGTTGAACCTGTTAGAGCTGCAAAGGGTGGACCGACGTCATATTAAACCCTATTGATTGAGAATGGGATGGAACTGAAGTTCATATGTGTGTCAAGGCAGGTAAGTGAATACTTTTGGCAATATAGTGTATATTTGACCGTTTTTATCACACAAACAAACAATAGGCGTGCATGTATGAGGGTGTGATGTCATCATTTCCTGATCTCTTGGAAATGCACAAACCAGAACTCTCAAAATAATCACAGTGGAAAGCTTTTTTTTTTTTTCTTTTTTTTTCTCTTTTTTTAAATTTTCTAGCCAAAAACACTTTTCACACGCAGTCTACAAAATAAATGCAATATGGACCAGGCTTATAAGAAGACTACGGTATTATCACTAGTAGCAGCATAAGAATAGAGCATATTTTAGAATGGATTTTTAGGGATAGTGCGTATTGTTGTACTTCTGACTTGCACTTTAAAAAACATTTCTCTTGTACTACAACATATAATTACTGTCTGTGACAAGTAATTATATGTTTATTAATGGGAAATGTGTGTAATATGCAGAAGGATCTACTTGCAGAAATGAAGTCTAATTCTCATTATCATGTTTTCATTTCCTCAGAATCATCATTTCTATCCTCTCCGTGGGGCAGGGTGTCCGTTTAGCCATTTTGTTCCTGTTTCCAAATGACATAAAGTCTTGAGATTCATTACTTTAATGACTTTCATATACCCTTCAGTGAAAAGCCCAGAACATAAACTGACTTTCACATATTTTTTTTCAGTGAATTCAGGTAAGACTGAGGGGTTACCCAGTTATTATGAAGCGTTTACTGCAAAATTTAAAAATTTAAATGCCTTTTTTTCTTTTTTAATTTATTGTTATCACTGATCTTTTAACCTGTTTTTCATTATGGTATGGCATGTGCTGCGACCGCTTGGCCAGTTTACCCTTGTAAAAGAGATCTCAATCTGGTTTTATCTGAAAGGTTAAATAAAAAATGATCATTATAATTTAAAAAATTAATGTAATGGGCTTAAAAAGTACAAAAAATGTAATGTTTTTGCCATTATTTGAATTCCTACATGAATACTTTCAAAGCACATGAGCAGCAGTTTTCCCCTTTTTTCCTTTGTCTATACTCTGTCCATGTTGCATGAAGAGTGTGTTTACTGTAAACTAGTGAGCGCCAAACCCAGCACCTTTGTGTGCATAAGGGTCCTAACTTTCATACAGAAACTAACATTTTCATTGAAGGTCTGTTGACTCAAAAGGGTGAGCATTACCAGTGTCTGATTGTCCTTTACCACACTGGGACAGAGGCTGCCGCTCGCTGTTGTCAATACTGTTATGCCTCTGTGAAAGGATGAGGCGAGGGCGCGCTATTGGAATATGAAGGTCAGTCAGGTCAGACCCGCTTTTCTCTTCTGAACCACTGTTGTTATCTGCCACACAGCTGACAGATAAAAGCTGAACTGGGAGCCAACAAGAGTGTTTGAGCTGCACCGAGGCCAAAGAATCACTAAAAACCAGACACTGGCCTTCGTAAGAGTGCGCCATTCCTAATCTGAACTAAAATAACTTCCAAAGCATGTATTAGGAAAGCCTTTGGAGATTCTTTTTAGGAAATAATTCTCTTTGACATGCACAGACCCCATGGATTAATGTATTTTTGAGACCTTCAGGTGAGGATAAGCCATGCAAAATCCACGACAAGCTGAATCCAGACCAGTTGAGATGCTGCCGGGTGACTGTGTGTGTGTGTGTGTGTGTGTGTGTGTGTGTGTGTTTGTGTGTGTGTGTGTGTGTGTGTGTGCTCTTCTTCTGTGTTAGTGCAACACTCAGTGAACGTATACACATGCACATATGGGTGCATATTTGGTAACAACACTAGATAATATATCATAAGCCTCATAGCATAACTGTCAATCACAATATGGACAAAAGTATTGGGACACATTGAATGCAGGTGTTTCTTTTCTAACAGGGGTCTGGAATACAAAACAGTAATGACTAATGTTATAATATAGTTTTATATTGGGATAAATATCATTACATTGGTTAGTTTGGTTTGAATTTAGTTTGAAATCTTTACTTCTAGAATGCCTCAATGATGGTTTTGACTTCATTTGTGTCAACGCTGATTTTGCTTTTGTTTAATTCATGACTGTAATTTGACATGTTGTACCTTTAAAATATTTCTTAAATATTGTTTGTGCTCTGACTGTAAATAATAATTTTCTACCACAACTAATCATCTGCTTTTCGACATCTCACTTAAAACAAAAAATTAATGTTAAAAAGGAAATATTGATGTTTATAAACTATATTGACACATAATGGCTACAGTTGTAAGATGTTTTGTTCAAGGTGATTTGAGATAAAAACATATATATTAATAATCAATATAATTTTCATCACAATATAAAATTATATTGTGACATTTGTCATTATTGCTTTGAATCCCAGAGCCCTGTTAGAAAAGAAACACTTGAATTCAACGTGTCCCAATACTTTTGTCCATTTGTGTATGAGTTAGACCATTATACAATGAGGCTAACCGTATGTTAATTGTGTTTCTTGTGTCTACCCCATCTAGAAATTATATTTCAGATAATTCATGATAAGTCCCTTAAATGAGGCTCTAAATTGTACATGGAAGTAGGGCTGCACGATATCAGCAAAACATGTGATAGGGATGTACAGCATTATGATAACAATAATATTATGATATTTCTCATTCACCTAAAGAAATACGACTTTAACCTCAGAAAAGTGTACCTTAATGTTAAAATGAGCCTATTGTTTGTATGTGACTCAATTATTTAGAATTTAAGACAAAATACTGAACTACTACAATC
>JAQQZY010000005.1:57173270-57217159 GCA_030068375.1 Ostorhinchus rueppellii
TTGGACAAAGTTGTGCTCTGAAAATATTCACATCTGTTCAACATTAATAACATGTAAACTGTCATTCAACCAGCAGCGGTAGTATTATTTCAGTTTTTTGGATAGAAAAGCTAGCATGTGTGTGGTGTGGAAAACAGAAAGTTCACACAAATAAAATAAGATCAACTATTACAAGTTTTTGCGATATGAATATTGCACACTCTGTTGTCGTGATAATGATATTTTTACGATTTATTGTGCAGCCCTACATGGAAACACTGTTAGGAACACAGCACCGTTTCATTTCATCTTAGTCATGTCACTTCACAGCTCCGTTATGAAACGCAAAATACATAATAATATGTATTTAAACTGTTTTACACTCAAGTAGCTGTGACCAAAATGTAATATTGTAGTTTTTATGGCAGAAGATCTGTGGGCTGAGTGGGTTTGTGCAGCTCAAACAGAAGTGAAATGTGTTCAAATTCTCCACAGATGTGGAAGAAGTGACTCAGTCGTCCTGACCCTGTAGTCAGTGTTTATGGGGACTTTATTTGCATCGTGGATGGAAGTGGCAGTCACAGACTCTGAACTGTGTTGGTGTTTTCCCTGTGAGTAAGCTGATTTAGGAACCAGTTTTAAGATTTATATCTGATCTAATTTGACTCAAGTCCAGTCTCATATTATCATCACTCCACTCAGCACATTGGAGTTGACTTCATTTTAAATGCAACTTAAATTAAATTTCGCAGTGATTTTGGAGTTTGCAGAGGCGTATACCTACCTCTTGATGATGGTAAATATAAGAGCAGTGTTACTGATGATCAGTGCAGGGAGTGACAGCGTTTCACTATTTTAAAATGGTAACATAATCACTTACAGTTACTGAGAAGAAAATACAGCTAGTAACAATATTTTCCTTCTGTAATAAGAGAAGTGCTCTGAAATGTCAGTATAATGTTATATTAGTGTGAAGTACTGCAATACAAGTGGTCACATTACACTTGAAATAACAAATTCAGTTCTTACTTAAACCAAGTCAAGTCATAATATTATGGAGTAGATTTAAAATAGAAAATGGACTGTTAAAATGTATTTATTTCAAAAAGTTGATTAAATGTACAAAATACAACATTATATTTAATATAAACAAATGACCTAAAAAAATAGTAAAGTGGTAGTATACTAGTGAAATATCAGATTTTATATTTACTGAAGATCTAGTCATATAATTACTAAAGAATGGTGCATTTTTGATCCTTTCTAATAGTTTTCAATTTGAATCTGTTATAATTCATTTATTTCTGATCTATGATTAATATCATCTATCATTACCCGCCAGATTTGCATAAATAATAAAACTAAATTTCTTGTAATAATTTAATGCACAGAAACCACGTATTACACATTTTATTTGCACAAAAAAAACATATTTCATCATCAAAATCCCACTGAACTTTATTTAATAATCAAAAAGCAATAAAAAACCCCAGTGTCAGGCAGAAAATGAAAATGGCTGAAATCAGTGACTTTAAAATGAAATGAATTCACTCTAAAACTGCACATAGAAACAGAAAGTGAACAACTTTCATGTTGTTTCCTCATTCACTGTTTGACATTTTTAAACTGTTTTTATTGACTTGTTACAACATTTGGTTCTTGTTCTTTCTTCCTCTCATTTGCATTTGGTGTGGCTTTGATCAGGTTGACATTGACTCTTCTGTGAAATGAATGAAAACACATTACATTGTGTTGTTACACATCTCACAAAGACATTAACTTAAAGCACAGGAGTCAAACATACGGCCCGTGGGCCAAAACCGGCCCACCAAAGGGTCCGCTCTGGCCCGTCAGAGGAATTTGTGAAATGCAGAAATAATTTCAAAGAGGTCGGACCAGTAAAATACTATCATAATGACCTATAAATGATGACAACGCCATATTTTTCTCTTTGTATTAGTGTACAAAAAAGGAATATTGTGTGCTTACATTAGCAAACTATCCTTTCACAAGAAATTTGAATAACCTGAACAATTATGAACAACCTGAAATGTCTAAAGAAACTTAAATGTAATTTCAAATGTGCATTTGTAGATCCACTGTCATCCGGACGCTGTAATGCACACGTGTAAATGAGAAGCTCAGGCATAATATTGTCAAAATTGCACGTAAAATGTACTTAGTTATTCAAATTTTTCACATTCCTACTTTTACTCTAAAACATAAAGAAAAGTTTGCAGTTGATATTATTTCTGTATTATTATGTTATTATTTAATAAATCTGGCCCAGTTGAGATCATATTGGGGGGATGTGGCCCCTAAAGAATGAGTTTGACACCCCTGGCTTAAAGTGTCGATGTGAATGTTGCAGCATTTGTGTGTTTTAGATCCTGTAGAGAACTGATGAAGCTGTGGTGCCAACAGAAATATACATTGTTGATGTGTATTTTTGCTCATACTTGCATCAGCACAGGTTGGCTTTCAGGAGGATGACTGAAGCATTGTGCTGAGATATAATTGTGTAATTGTGTTATTAAAAGGTGTATTGGTGCACAGTACAGGTCTGTAAGAATGTGACAAATGTTACGTTATTTCCTCACTGTCTCTCCCTCATGATCTACTTGCATCAGTGTAGTCGAGTATAATCCAGCGCTCTATAACAAAGCAATTACCTGATTTAACAGCAGCTGAAAATGGAAGTCATATGTTTCAAATGACAGCTGATAATGTCACTGACCTAGATTCTGGTTTCTGTCAGAATTTAAGTTATTGATGTATTCCTAAAATCTTCTTTTTGACAGAGCATTACTCTCCATTTTGGAGCAGATGTCAATTAAGAGACATGTAGGCAGATTTGGCTCATTCAGGAAAAGCAGATTGTGTGCTGGTAAATGTTTACCAAGCTTGAAACAAGTGTGATAACAAGGGTGGGTGGGCACGTTTGTGCACAGCATGGAGGGAGGATAACACATGGAATGGTATTCAATAAAAGAAAACCTGTACAATGTAGCATTCAGGGAATAAGTGACCGACATCCATTTCGAGTGTTGCTAGTTCCATATTTATTGCTTTAGTGCGTGTTGACAAGGTCAGTGCCGTGTAGTTCAGACGAATATACCACAGATAGTTGTGATATCATAATTAGAAATACTTGAGATACGGACAGCCAAATATTTAATTCAGACAAATGTGTGGGCTTTTCATTAAGTACTGTTTTGTTAATTCTTGAATTTGGTTTCTTAATTCAAGCTCTTGTATCCAGGTTTCCTATGATCCACTGATGACCGTCAAGTCTGATGACAGTGTATCTGAAATGTGTGCAGCAGCCGCTCCACTATTACTGCACTCAAACATGAAGAAAACTGCCCTGGGACTCAGTTTAGCGCTCACACTGATTTAAGAAATCAGTCGCTATCATTATTTAAGTGTGGGAATTCTTTGAAAAAACTACAAGAGAATAAAGCAGCACAATTAATCCAACTGCACAATGTCAACCTGTACAATTATATCATCACAAAAGGCAGGAGTTTGAAAACTGTGTGTGTGTCTGTGTGTGTGTAGGTGTGTGTGTGTGTCTATGTGTAATAGTGATATTTTGGATTCAGAAGAGAAGGATAATAGGATAATAATGTGTAAAACGTGCAAAATTTGCTAAGTTAAAGTTGCTCCATGTTTGTTAATTCAAAGTTTTGCATTTGTTCAATGCCAGTTCAAGCCAAATGTTTGAGCTGAAGAACACATATTTCAAAGGGATCAGTAATCTCCTCGTTAAGTAAGCAAATAGGTTTGGAATGGATGACATACTTATCAATTTTGTTTCAGTTTTTCTCAGATTAATGCATCCATACATGCCTGTAAAATGTCATATATTACATTAGTTAATTCACTACATGAGGTCACACGTACTGTTTTTGTCTCTCACAACCATTAAATATTTACTGCATCGTAGCATCAGGGATTTCTTGTCAGATAGTGCTTCCAAAAAGTGCCAAAAAACAGAAAATGTTTAAGGGCTGAGGGAATATTAGTGCTGAGAAACAGAGAAAGGGAAAGGCGTTGATTTTGGCATTGATGAGCATGTTAGGCTTGTAAAAGCCACTCGATCACAGCCTTTGAATATTTACAGAGACAGTTAGTGTGCCAGCATGCAGAATGTGCTTGTTATGAATGTGTTTGCTTTGCCCATAATGGGGTGCTGCAAACATCTTGTATCTTGTGCCGTTGTTAAATTTATGAGAAGATAATCAGAAGAGGCTTTAAACGCTGTATTCCTGCACTAGGCTGTGTGGTGGTAGATGTTATACTTGAGATGTATGCTTTACAATTACAGTGAAGTCTAACATTTGCTGCCGTTAAGGACAAAAGGGAGCAATTGGGTTTTCAGAACCATAAATAGAATAATCTAATAAGACTCACTGTTGTTAATGAATATGATGTGTGACCATGTGAAAAATATAAACACAATGCTGATATCAATGCATGACAGCAGCCTAGCAACAACTATTTGTTAGCTTTGTGAGTTAATTCTGTGTTTGTGTTGAGGTGTTGATCAGTTTCAGGGTGTTCTTGTTGTACAGTCCTCGCAGTGTTTTTGTAGTGAATTGCATTATATTCATGTAATGCATACTTTCAGATGTGCTGAGCCGAGTCGAGCACTCCGGGGCTGCTGACATCAGTGGATGGGAGTAGTCATCTCCATCTCCAGCTTTCTTTCTCCTGTTTGTGCAAAAGGCCAAATTCTCACTGGTCCTGTGACGCAACATTTTTGGTTTGTCTGCAGACACAATGAGATCTTGCTCTGCTATCTCCTCTGAATAAAGCTAGAGCAGTGCACTGCCTAGTTAAGGAGATCACAGTTTGGACTAGTGTGATATATACTATGGCTGGCTTTGTACTCATTTCTCTCTTCTTTTAAATAAGTTTCTTGAAATAAAAACGTATTGATTGCTCTCTGATGTTGTCATCTCGTCTTGGAAAAAATCAATTTCCACAGCCTAGGCTACCTGCTATTATTGCAGCGCCATTTTTTCCTTTAAAAAGCAGGCTGTCGTTTTCAATCAATGGGTCATTAATTATTGAAGCTCAGCAGGTTGACAAGATGCACGTCCTGTCGTGTTTGCCAGATGAATTGTCTGTAGCCAGAATGCTGGCCCTATATATTGTAGCGCACCCATCCACTGGTCTTTTCTCTCTCCCCGGCAGCAGGAGACGGTAGCACTAACCAACAGTTAAAGACAAAACCTCTGTACTTCTAATCAGCTTAATGCTGGCTTATTCAAAGGCCCTCTTTCAGACAGAGCAGCTGCTGTGAGCCAGTTTGAGTAGAGGGTGTGACTGCTGGCAGGGCTCACCAATGCAGAGAGACCGGTTGGTGATTAACAAATGTTGGTAGACTTTGGAATCTGGGGAGCCCAGTCTGATGGCTTTGTCCTCTCTGCTTTTCCACTGAAGGTCTTCCAGGTGGCTTGGTTATGCATGCTCTCTTACTGCCTCTCCTATCTCCTCCCACCCTCCCTCACCAGGCCTGCTCTCTCCTCCACCTCCTCTCTCTCTCTTGCCCCTTCTCGTCTTCTCCTCGGGGCTCTGGGCTGCAGAGCTCTGAGATAAAGAAGTTCAGACATGCCTCACATTTTTAGACCCCCTTGTGGAACGTAGTTGGCAGCTTCTACAAAACCTATTTGCTTTAAATTTCTCTCTGGCTTTTCACAGAGTGTTGGTGCATGCCACTTGCTCTGACCTATTCTGTCTTTCTTTGGAGTGGGGATTCTAGCGTTTCTCTGAAAATCTCTCGATGTGGGAGATAATGTCCTTGAGAAATGAAAAGATGAGGTAAAGTCAGACTGGCAAGACTGTGAGATGTTTTCTGCTGGTCTGTGTGGGCAGAGAGTTTGGGTACAGAGCTGTACATCTGGCAGATAGGTTTCTGTCAGCAGCTCTCCAGTGACAGGCTGCCTGCCTGCCTTTGAGGAAGAGGATCAGATCTGTGGGTCCATGTTGTGCGCTGGCTGAACACCTAAGCACACATAGTCAGCTCCTAAAATGGCTGCCCTTGAAGCTCGGCTCAGAGGAGGATCTGAGCAGCTCAGTCACTGCCTGTTAGAGCCCCAGCTGACTCGATGAAAGCAGTTACACAATCTCACCCATTAACTTGGTGTGGTGCAGCGACTGACTGGCTGAAAAGACGCAGCCAATTCTAAGGCAGATGGTGGTTGTGTAGGAGGCTTTTTTCCCCCCCTGCCTGGGCATTCCTCTCCCCTCCTTCTTCAAAAAGGATTCTCTTGATATCCCTGTCAAGGAAGCTGGCATTAGAAGGCAACTTTGTTCAGAACTGCAGTGATCTGCCAAGAGAGCAGGGTGGGGCCCCATGGTGAGGCTGTAACCTAACCCTGAACAACAATGGATCCCCTGGTTGCTCAGGGACATACTGGCAGCTTGGCCTGCTCACATGGAGCTGGTCATTTGTGTGTGGGAGAGACATGGAAATCCCAACTGTCTTTCACTGGATCTCACTTGAAAAGTTTTGGTTTCAGAATCCAGATCAGTGGCTTGAATTTGAGTGGTGTGCATGGTGTCTGTCTCTATGCTGCAGCACAATATCCAATTCCAGATTTTATATGTATTATATGATTTGGCTCCTGTGATAAATTTTCCTGTAAAAATCCTAGAAAGTGTCAAATGTTCTTGTAGATATGAGTAGCTTCTAAAATATAGATCATTTTCAACCCAGGCTGCCTACTGGGACAGCACTTATCTCCAATGTCTCTAGTGCTAAGAGGATATGAGAGTATGTAAACCCACCTGAACAGGATACTAGTCCATCATAAGCTAGCCCTCCACCAGAGGCTCATGCCCATTTTTACTGTTAGATGGAATTCATAAACTTGGGTAGGTGGACTGTATTATGTCTCTAACACTGCATCCTCCTGTTGTGTACAAATGAAACCAGCACCTAGTGACATGGAAGCTGCTTGTGTGTCGTATGTTAGACACAGGGTCTGTGCAGTCCACATCATACCTGCCCACCCCTTATCTGATGGATTCTGAACTGGGATTGGGTACAAGGGCTGTCAATCACCTGCTTTTAAATAACTAATTAAAAAGGCCATGATCTGAGTACAAACCAGTCTGTTCAGATTTTCCCAGCCAGACCAGAATTATCTGAATGTTTGAGTTTTTATTCAAGATGAAGTCTCATTGATTAACACGGAGAGGGGGGTATTTATGATGGTTTCACATTTTAGGAAGTGACACTTACCATCTCTGTGTACTGTTTATGGTTTGGTGAAGTGTGTTCCTCAAAGAATACATGTTTATCAAACCAACAACTTTCAGGTGCCCAGTCAGACCGTCTACCTTTTGGTTTGCGCCTTCATATCATCTTTTAATTTTCTCATATCCTCTCTATTCTTACTTATTATTATTTGATTTGCTCTCATTATTATATGATGAAACTCACTGACATGAGGGGGCAGTTAGTCTAAATATGCTGAATGATTGGTCTCCCCAGGATCTGTTCTCGAAAAAATATTCTTAAGGCTGAAGGAAAACAAATGGGTCTATATGACATGTCAGCCTTACAGTACTTGTCAGCTCTTCTTCTGTGATTTGTTTCAACATTTTTAGGTTGAATATGCAAAATTATATAATTATAAATAGATCTATTAAAATAAATGGTTTAGTCAATTGTTTTAGGTTTATTAATTAGTCCACACCCTGTCACTGTTCTAGCACATAGATATTTTACAGTTACAGTCATTAAATAGTTCCAAACAAAACTGATACAGTGTACACAGCATGTGTGTACACAGTTTGTTAAAATGTGTACATACCACTGGTGTATACACACCTCTAGATCTTATATTTCAGGTTTTGTTTCATTTTTCCCCCTTGACTCACATATGTTTGTAGAGGAATAAAGAAAACACATGGCATATATCAGCATAACCAAATGTGGAGCCTGTACAGTTTATGACCTATAGATCAGCTGATAGTGGATTTTTAAAGGCCATTGTAATATTGATAGTTAGGAAAAGGGAAAAGCAGATTGGCAGTTAATCTTCAGATTTCCAACAAGTACCACTCACTGACTAGATGTAATAACTGTAAAAATTTATATTTAAGTCAAATGCATAAACACAGTCTTGTGAAAGAGAAAGAACAACCTTTAAAAGTGTGTGTTTTCATGCATCAGGACAATAAAGAATCATCTGGTTTTCAGCCAGCTTTAGAATTTGTCAAAAAACAATTCATGATGTATTACACTGTGTAATTTAGATATCAAAACCTTGGCCAAAATTCAGAAAGTAGTGTGTGGAAAAATGAGGTTCACTTGTTGTGTCTCCATAGAAAACAGGAGGGTCGGTAGCATCCAGGAGCTGCCCATCAGTCAAACAGATAGTGGGACTACCTCCATAAAAGCACAAGTTCTAGAAGTCTGCTGATCTGGAGCTTTCAGTTGTGTTTTAACACAATGACCAAGAGGAAGCGCTACCAGGAAAAAGCCTCTTTTCTTTCAAAAGAGCATGACAGCACAGTTTATGTTTTGAACATGTAGACAAAGAAATTAAAACAAAACAAGACCCACCAACCAGATATCAATAGTGATACTTAAAAGGTTGATAGGTAAACATAGGTTTGGAAATTTTCATCTAAACTGAAAGACTTCTGAGACGATGTCCTTTGGACAGACAAGCCCATAGAGGAGATGTTTGGCCAAAATGCAGAAAATCACATATATGGAACCAAAATCAACATAAACACCTCATACTAACTGTCAAGCATGGTGGTAGAATGATGATGATTTGCATTCCTTAAGTCCACCATAAACTTCTCTGGATACCAGAATATTCTAGAGTCAAATGTGAGGACATCTGTCCATCAGGTAATGCTTGGCTAAAATTGGGTCATGCAACAGAACAATGATTCCAAGCGCACTTGCAAAACTGCCACGACATGAATGAAAAAGAAAAGAATTAAGGTGTTGCAATGACCCAGTCAAAGTCCAAAGCTCCAGCAATTCAACAGCTGTGATGGGACTTTGACAGAGGTGTGAATCCACAAACCTCAATGAGTTGTATCACTGTTGTGAAGAATACTGGACTGATATTAATCTGCTACAATGTGACAGACTATTAAAGTCACACAGAAACTTAGGACTTCAGGATATTGCTGCTAAAGGTGGTTCTACAGGCCACTAAACCTTTGTTTCTTTACGCTTCTTTTGAAGATTGACTTCATTTTTTCTTAAACTAATAATGATATGGTGGTTTCTGTTGTGTGTTGTTTTTTTACAAGTTAGATTTAATTTAATAATTAACCTGATGAAGACAAGATGATTTTTTTTAATATCCTACTAATGCACTTCTAACCTGTGTTGACAATTACCAATACACAAAAAGAGAAAAGGGCAAATTGGCTCTAATGAAGTATGAAGACAGTCTGGTTGTTCAAGGGTAAAGCAATGCCTTGATCAATTTTGCCCAGACTTTATGTAGTGACCTTTTGTTTTCACCTCACCTTTTCTCACTACAAGTCAGAAATGTTATGATGCTGATGCAGTTTTTGCTTTGATTGAGATTAAATTCATGCCATCACTGCCCATTGTCACCTACAAAAACACTAGTAAATAGAAAGACCAGTAATGCAACATGCACCCTATGCATCTTCTATGTCGTGGAGTCATTAAAATTAATGAGAACCACAGGATAAGTCTGCAGTCTGGACACTGTCTATTTGATCTCTTTGGGTTGTGATCCTGTGAGGGCTTTTTGAACTAGACACATCTACCATATAATTGGTTGTGCTGCCATGCATTTGAGTGCTGTCATTGTTTAATGTTGGGGTTAATTTGTGCCCAGTTTTCTGTACACTGATGAACCTATTGCTGTGTTTAAAAACAAACAAACAAACTAGTCCTTAAGGCTTAATTTAATTATTTCAACCAGTGACCTTCCATGGTGTACCTCATATCCAGTGTGAGCTTCAAATCCTGACATCAGAGACCATAATAACAATTGATTGGAAAGTCATGAAACTGTGAAAAGATGACCAGATCATCGGCTTCCTTTTTTTCTCCTGGCCAAGTCTGAACCGCAGAGAAGCCCAAAGACACAAAGCCTTCATTTCTCTGTTGATTCATTCAGTCTTATTTCAGGGCAGTTGATACAATCTGATAGAATAGTCTGCTCTAAATACTGAGCTGTGGAGCTGCTCTCCAGCTGTTGCTTATCCCAAGGTAGTAAAAATGGGACAAATCACCCCATAATCCCTCCTCGGTCTCTTCATTGTTCTTGAAACGGTGCTATGTTGTTGGTTTTTGTTTTTTTGTTGTTTTTTTTTTTATTAATTGGGACCTTCTGAGCGTTCTGAGTAACATAAGCATCTACTGAATTATCTGCATGGTATTTTTAGAATCAGATTGTTTGCTTTAATGTTATATCAAAATAATAATCAATTAAAATGTTTTAAAATGCATTCAGCCATTTCTGTAATTATTATATTATTATAATTCACCTTACCCCGCCTTCGCCCTTAAGTGGCTGGGATAGGCTCCAAGCAACCCCTGTGACCCCAGTGAGGATAAAGCGGGTTCAAAGGATGGATGGATGGATGGATGGATGGATGGATGGATGGATGGATGGATGGATGGATGGATGGATGGATGGATGGATAATTTGCCTTGAACCTTTTCACCAGAAGGGCTTAACTTCTGTTAAACCAAAGTTTATATTTTCTGTTAGTTACATTTAGGAAACTGCAGTTCTCATTATTTTCACACCTTTGTAGCATTCAGTCTTGACAAAACTGATTTGTTAGGCAGTAATTGTAATATTCTAACTTTTAACTTATTTTAACTAAGGCAGCAGTTCCAAAACTGTTTTACCCTGAGAGCCAAACACAAACCTGGGGTCTCTGTGGAAGCCAAACTGTACTTAACATTATTATTGACATTTAGATTTTTAGTAATTCCTGTGGTCAAAACAATAATGTCTAAATTCACTCTGCCCCTAATCTATTTTCAGGCAAAGCCAACAAGGTAGGAATAGAATACTGATCATGCCTTCACTTTGGTCACTGGCAAGTAGCATCAGTTACCAACATGACAGACACGTTAGCTTACAGCTGCATAAAACAAGTATTTCAGGTGCTAATGCACACAACTGGTTTATTTGTCTGTGTGAAGCTTTTAGACAGAAAACTGACTTGACCTGCCCTGACACAGAGAATATAATAGTGTTCTACTGTGTTAACAGAACTTTTTTTTTTTTTTTTTTTGGATATCTCATGACGGTATGTAAGCTAACCCTAGCTACTAGCCAAAAAGCTAATACAATTAAAAGCTATTGTTAAGTATTTTAATTACTTAAGCAGAAGCAACATAAGAGATAAGTAGCTACAACTTCAAATTCCCAACATTTTAAATTACATTTTAGATAAGTAATAAGCAAAAATAATTATACCTAACCTACTGAGACAAAGGAGAATACAATTTTTTTTTTCTTAAATGCAAGAATACAAATTTCAGATTCTTTTATGGAAAAAAAATTGTCTACAGTGAAAACAACATGACACCGATGTATTTTTTCCAGATAGGTTTTCTTTTTATTTTCTCTGAATGTTCTTTTCAGTGCCTTTTTTTTTTTTACATAAAGCTGTGGAACTCTTATCCACAAACATGGACAAAAAAAACAATGCTTGGTCTTAGGAGGTTAAAGGAGTGTAATAGCAGCCTTTGTTTTGGTGTTCCACTTTATAGCCTACACTTTGTAAGTAACTTACCCAGGACTAAACATGTAGAATATTTTGTCACATCCTGAACATGTGGTGTGAAGCCAGCAGAAAGCTCTGCTGGAGATGGCTCATTTTGAGCATATAATTATGAACCATCCTATCTTACACTGTTCATTGTCGGCCCTGTTATGTTGAAACGATGTGTCATCTATCCTGCTCTTGATTATTCTTTGTTCACAGTGGGAGTTGTCATTAATAATCATGTTAGATTATCATTAAGCTCATTTTTATGAAAGGAACACTGCTTAAAGGATAAAATTAGACCTGAAGTCCTAAACAGCTCTGTATGGTTTTCCAGGCTTTTAAATTCGCTCCTGAATTGTCTATTTAAATAGGAAGACCCATTTAATTTAACGATTATTTTTAGATATATACTTGATGAAGATGATCCTTGTTATTTTATCCTGGTCTTTTTTTCTGATATTTCTCAACTATAATATCTATGACTTGTTTCATGTCCTTAAAATAGTTTATCTTTTTTTCTCTTTGCAGGTTTCCCTGATTTTCCAGGGAGTGCTCCCTCTTTTAAACGATGGAGGTATTGCAGTGTGATGGCTGTGACTTCCGTGCCGAGTCATATGACGACTTGAAGACACACATTCAGGAAGTGCACACTGTTTTCCTGCAGCCTGCAGATGCAGATGAGTCTGACTCTGTGAAGGATGATGATGAAGATGATGAGGAAGAGGAGGAGTATGAAGAGAAGGATGACAAGGATTATACGCCTCTTAATGCTGGACTGAGTATGTCTGTCATATTTCTGCTAGATGCTGTAGTTGGTTTTGCTCAAGAATAAGAAACACTTAGAAGACATTTCTATTTTTCAAAGTACTCCTCTTAGTATGGTGATATGTAGATATATTGCATTAAAGCATGTAATTAGCTGTATCTGGGAGAATATAATTGCAGAAATATACTTATAATGTTCATAATTAGTAGTCATTAGTGGATCATTACATAAAATTAGAACCGTAGTTAGTCTGATTCTACATTACAGGTGTCCTTTTCTTCTCTGGTTTATTATATAGTAGTATTACATTATCTGTTTAAGTGTGGATAAGAGTTAGTATCCATTTACCTTAAGTAAATGTCGAGATGGGTCAAAACAATACTAGTTCTACAAGCCCGAACCCTTTCATTTTCAGGGAGTGTGAACAAGTTAGTTGCCATGTCACATGTTTTAATGCTACACTTTGAAACATGAGCTATAATCTAATTTTTATGGCTTACATATGACGAAACACATTATTGCTGTTGATAAAATTGATTTAAAAAAAGTATACTATTATTATTATTATTATTATTATTATTATTATTTTATGTATGGATTTCATTGGTAAAAAATAGTTCAAGACCCTGTTTCAGTCTTAAAATCAACCTGAGCCTTCTCCCCTTGATGCTTACAGTAGGTCAATTGGAACATGATGAAATGTAAATGAAAAAAATGAATTTTCACACCCTCTAATCAAATGAATACAGCCCTTCAGTGGAGTCTGCTATAGCTCATTCATTTTCCGACAGGCTGAGCTGGAGAACTCTTCTTAGGACCATAGGACTCATGACAGGGAAGCAATTTATGGTTGTAAATCCAGAGTCTTGATCTGTCCACAGTCACAAAATAACAGGAATAGAATAGTTTGAACTCTGGCATGTTCAAGAGCATGTCAGGGCTTCAGTTTTTCATTGGAAAGGGCTGTATGATAGTAGGAAAAAGCAGCACAAAAGGTTCTAGTATTATTTTACATTTCCCTGCCTCTAGTCTAGTCTCACACCTTTACAAGTCTCACAAGTTTTATTTCAGTATGATTTTTTTTATTATTATTATTCTCGCTACTGTTTTTACCAGAAACAACAAAAATTAAATAACAGCAAGATGTTTCACACACTGTCTGTTTTTTTTTTCCTTTCAGGCCCAAACTCTTCTGACAGTACCAACCAAACATCGCAGAAGCAGACAACTGAAACCATGCTGCCGTTTTATCAGTGCAAGTTCTGTGTCCGTTATTTCAGATCCAAGTCATTCTTGAGAAACCACACCAAAAAGGTGCATAATGTTGTAGAGGAAGATTCAGATACAAGCATCTCCTCAGAGACAGCCAAGCAGCCCAGCTACGCTGTTATAATGCACAATGATCATTCAAAAGTGTATTCTTGTCAGTATTGCACATACAAGTCTCCACGCAAAGCAAGGATGATAAAACACCAAATCATGTATCATAACAAGGTTCCCATGGAAGGCACGGGAGACACTTCAGAATATACAGAGACAGGCGAGGAATCCGATGTAGCAAGTGGACCCGCAATGAAGGGTACATTTGCCTGTGAATGGTGTGATTATCAGACTGACCAGAAGGACAGCTGGACTGATCACGTGGTGAAAGAACACAGCGACAAGGTCAAGATCATTTCCTGCATTACAGACCTGGAAGGGGAGGCGAGTGCGAGCTCACCAAAGCAAGACTCTCCTCTCCCTTCCTCTAAAAGCCCTACAAGATCAAACCTAAGCTTCTCTGAGGAGTCGGTTGAACAGACATCAGAAAAGATGCCGGAGAAGTCAGTTTCTGAGCTCTCATCTTTTCCGTATACACAGATGAGTGCAGCAACACCCAACAGCACAGGCTCCTCCATTTTGTCAAAGAGGTTTACTTCATCTGATAGTCCCAAGAATGTTATAGAAATGGATGCCAGCATACTCAATGATGAGGACTCTAGGAGCAGCTTGGAGGGTGATGATGATGATTTGGGTGACATAGATGATCCTAGTTACACTGGGACCCTATCAGCTGATGCAAAGCAGCTTTTGTCTGATGAGGATAATAAATTACTTGAGACTAAAGGAATACCATTCAGAAAGTACATGAACCGATTTCAGTGCCCCTTCTGCTCTTTCCTCACCATGCATAGACGGAGCATCTCCCGCCACATCGAGAATATTCACCTTTCTGGCAAAACTACCGTGTATAAATGTGATGAATGCCCTTTTATTTGTACTAGCCCTCTAAAATTAGGTACGCACAAACAAAGCCACAACCCCACAGACCTGGAAACCATGGACCTAACAGGAGATAGTCCTGAACCTCAGAGTGATGTGACAGAGTCAGTTAACGGGGGTAATGTAAGTTCCAAAGTCAATGGAAAAAAGTTAACCAGCGCACTGAATGACCAGCAGAATCCACACCGCTGCACACTCTGCAGCTTCTCTACCACAACTCTTAAAGGCCTAAGGGTTCACCAGCAACATAAGCATTCATACTGTGACGATACAGATCCTACTGTCTTTGAGAGTCCATTGACTGACCAGACAGACTCTGAGATGGACCCGTCTCCATTATTGCTACAAAAAACCCAAACCTCAATTTTAGGACTTGCAACCAAAAAGCCCTTAGGAACAGGGAAAAGAGCCAGAAAGTCCATTAATGACCTGCCTTTGGATTTGTCCTCCGTTAAGAAGAGAACTAGAATTGATGAAATTGCCAGCAATCTTCAAAGTAAGATAAGCCAAAGCCAACAGGACATGATCATAAATTTGGACGACATGGATGATGAAGATACAGGAGAAAATCACAGTGGTGCTGATACAGAAGGCAGAAACCATGACGGTAAAATTGCTGTCTTTTCTTACAATACACAGCAGCTTCATGCAAGAAATTTGGCAATTGCTCATGAGGGTGGGAGAATAGGGAAGAGAAAAAGCAACCCCAAGTCAAAACCTAGAAGCATTCCTATATCACTGACGCTGTCGGATGATAGTGAAAACATATCTGTTGACCCCAGTGACAGCAGCACACTTCAAGACAACAATGAATATTCAGAGGAAGCTGGAACTACACGTTTCTACTGCAAACACTGTGATTACCACAACAAATCAGCTCGTAGCGTCAGCACCCATTACCAGAGAATGCACCCGTACATCAAATTTAGCTTTAAATACATCCTGGACCCGGAGGACCAAAGTGCGGTTTTCCGATGCTTAGAGTGCTACATTGAATATACAAATTATAATGACCTACATCAACACTATATGGATCACCACCCCGAAGCAAGTAATGTGCTCAACTTCAACCAGCCGAATCTGATATACATGTGCCGTTTCTGTTCATACACAAGTCCTAATGTCCGTAGTCTAATGCCTCATTACCAAAGAATGCATCCAACAGTAAAAATAAATAATGCTATGATTTTCTCCAGCTATGTTGTGGAGCAATCCCACAAGACAGGTGAATCGCAGACACTGAGGGAAATATTAAACTCTGGCCCCAAGAATTTCAGCACATCTACCCCAAGGTCCACCTCGAGCCCAGTACTGAAAAGTGTTTCCAAGACCCCCGAAACCAGTGTTGAAGCCGACTCTCTAAAAGAATCTCTCGGTGGCAATGTTGTCATCTATGATTGTGATGTATGCTCTTTTGCCAGCCCCAATATGCACTCCGTCTTGGTTCACTACCAGAAGAAACACCCAGAGCAAAAGGCATCTTATTTCCGTATACAGAAAACCATGAAGGTCGTCTCAGTGGATCAGTCGCACCCTGCTGCCAACTCTTCATTTAATCTGAGCATGGCTTCTCCAAAACCATCGAGTGCTGCAGGGTATGGGTCTGATGAAGAAATGTACTACTGTAAACACTGCGTGTACAGCAACAGATCTGTTGTTGGTGTGTTAGTCCATTATCAAAAGAGACATCCAGAAGTAAAAGTGACTGCAAAATATATAAAATACGGTCCTCCAACTCCTGGACTGATGAAATTAATGGATGAATTGCAAATCGCAACACCTAAACAGTTTTTGAAGCAGCTTCAAAATAATGGTCATGATGGACCCAACCACTCCAGTCCAAAACTAGGAAGTGGGGAGAAAGGAGAAGATGAACTGTTCTTTTGTCAGCACTGTGAGTATGGCAACCGCACTGTAAAAGGGGTTCTTATTCATTACCAGAAGAAGCATAGGGACACTAAGGCCAATGCAGACCTCGTACGTCGTCACACTGCGGTTGTTCGTAGTCAGCGAGAGCGTGCGCAGATGGTTCAGTCAAGCAGTGTTTCTTCTGCTGTAGTTCCTGCACCTCCAGATCCTGAAACTAGCACAACACTGCGATCCCTAAAGTGCAGACACTGTTCATATACATCCCCTTATGTCTACGCCCTTAAGAAGCATCTGAAGAAAGAGCACCCCACTGTGAAGGCCACAGCTATGACCATCTTACATTGGGCTTATCAAGATGGCATTCTGGAGGCTGGCTACCACTGTGAGTGGTGCATTTACTCCCATGCTGAACCTCAAGGCCTGCTGCTCCACTACCAAAGACGTCATCCTGAGCATAATGTTGATTACACTTACATGGCCAGCAAACTATGGGCTGGTCCAGAGACTACCCAACAAGGGGCCAGCTCAGAAACTAAGCATTACAAATGCAAAGACTGTGCCTTCGAGGCGTGTTCCATATGGGACATCACTAGTCACTATCAAGCAGTCCACCCTTGGGCCATCAAAGGAGATGAATCTGTACTTTTGGATATCATCAAAGGGAATGAGTCAGCTGAAAACTTTTCCCAGTTGCTCACCAAAGAACCCACATCTTTCAATTGCCAGTCTATCGAAGATGATGGAGCATTGGTCATTGCTACCCCACCTCCAGAAAGCAACCCCCATCCTGTTCACCCACGTCTTTCCATCTCTAACAACCCATATCAGTGTACTGTATGTCTCTCTGAGTACAACAGTCTCCATGGCCTCCTGACTCACTATGGAAAGAAGCACCCAGGCATGAAGGTAAAAGCAGCAGATTTTGCACAGGAGGCTGACATTAACCCCAGTTCTGTGTATAAATGTCGACACTGTCCGTATGTAAACTCTCGTATCCACGGGGTCCTAACTCACTACCAGAAGAGGCACCCACTTGTGAAAGTGACTGCGGAAGACTTTGCAGATGATATTGAGCAAATCAGTGACTTAAATGAAGGTGATGACAAGTGCAAAACCCAGAGGCAGGGCTATGGTGCATACAGATGCAAAATGTGCCCCTACACACATGGAACATTGGAGAAATTGAAAATCCATTATGAAAAATACCACAATCAGTCAGCATCTGATATGTTCACTCCCTCTCTGACAAATTTTGCCACCGCTAAAGAAACAGAACCAGTAGCTGAGTGCAGTGCCAGTAATATTTCAAGTGCAACAAAAGTCCAGGAGGTCAGTGAACTGGACTTTGGTCTCTCCCAGTTACCCATGAATAAGACAGAGAAACATGCTGTGTTCAAGTGTCAGCTCTGCAAATACTTTTGTTCCACAAGGAAAGGCATTGCTCGCCACTACCGTATCAAGCATAACAATGTCCGTGCTCAGCCTGAGGGTAAAAATAATGTCTTCAAATGTGCATTGTGTTCATACACAAACCCCATACGCAAAGGCCTGGCTGCACACTATCAGAAGCGCCATGATATTGATGCCTATTACACCCATTGTCTGGCTGCCTCCAAGACTTTAAGCGACAAGCCTAACAAGGTGATTGCACCCTTGCCATCAGAAGGGGAAAATACAGAAATGAGTGAAGACTTACGTTTGGCTGTGGAGAGACGAAAATGCTCTCTGTGCGCCTTCCAGGCCTTTAGCAGAAAGAGCATTGTCTCACACTACATTAAACGCCACCCTGGTGTCTTCCCTAAGAAGCAGCACGCTAGCAAGCTTGGCCGCTATTTTACTGTTATCTATGCCAAAGAACCTGAGAAAATGGTGGATAGTGGCCTGGCAGAAGATGAAAAAGAAGGGCTTGAGGTTCCACTTGAACATGAGCAGGAGAGGGAGGATGAATGGCTTCCGTTCAAGTGTTTAAAATGCTTCCGATTGTCCTTCAGCACAGGTGAGCTGCTCTCTATGCACTACAATGACCACCACAACAATGACTTGAAGCGGGACTTTGGGGTGTCGCCTGGTCCTGGGGATGAAGACTGCGAACTCTATCAGTGTTGCCACTGTGAGCTGAAGTTTTTAAGTCTCCCGGCTTTGGCAAGGCATCTAATGAACCACAATGAGGAGTTTCAGAAAAGGGCCATGAGGCAAGAGAGGAGGAGGCAGCTTCTAAGCAAACACAAAACTGCTGAAATACCTGACACTAAAGCTGAGAAGGTGAGTGAATACAGGTCTCACAAAGTGACTTTATTGCTTAGGTACTCACTACAAAAAATAAGTAATTAGGAGGATATGGAGGAACAGCCCTTAATCGGTGAGGTAGTACTGTAGTCAGGATATGGTCATGCAGTGTAATGACTAGTAAGGGGCATTTTTGTAGATGTATCCTCTGACTCTTACAGGTTTATATACCATTGACAGTCATTTATCACAACAGGAAAAATAAACTAACAGAGTTAAATTGTGTTATCACTAATAATGGCTTATTTTTAAAAAAAATTACATAAAACCCATTTTTGTCACGTCTTTTTGAAAACAGGAAGGACCTGTAATCAAAACTCCCATAGGTTTTAGATGTAACTTTTGTGTGGAGGTGCACTCCACCCTCCGAGCCATCTGCAACCACCTAAGGAAGCATGTGCAGTACGGAGAAGTCAAAGAGGGACACGTCAAGGTAACTGCTCTTGGACATTTCCTTACATTCTTTATCCTTACTGATATGACTTTCATTGTGTGCTTTCTATATTATCGTATTTGTATCTTAAAGTACTTTGCTCAGCTCCCTTCTCTGCCTCCAGTGTCTAACTACAGTCCTCCTAATTCTGCAGTGGTCTGTTTTACTGGACAAGGGTTCTGTTTCCCATTTTGTTTGTTACTGATGAAGGCTTCTGCTCAGACAGTCTGTCAGCTTCTCTCCAGAGAAAACAAGTAATGCTGTCCCATTGCACTGGGGGAGGGAGGAGTGGAGGGTAGAGTGTTGAGCTATAACTTTTAGGGCAGCAGTGGGTAACCGTTCAAACATTAGTATTCCACTGAGGCCGCAAGCGAGGGGAACAGGCCTAAGGATCCAACGTCTTACCCAAACCAAAGCCTGGTTTGTCCATCACAAAGTCTTGAATATTTAGGAGATGGTTTGGGCCCCTGATGAAGGAGCTGAACTCCAACCATTTAGCCTTTACATTTATGGAAATCCGCAGACTTGTTTATACTAATTTTCACTTGTTATTGAAGCTTTTCCCATCCAAATGAAATGCTAGTTCACCAACCATGCAGTAGTACTTAACTGCATTCACAGCGTACAACACCCTGACCATCCACGTGTACGTCACCGCCACCAGAAGGAAAATAGTGCATGTTTTACACATCAAAAAGGGTGAAAATAAATGCTGCTTTTTATATCATTGTGAATCTAGTTTCAGTTGTGCATCTGCACTAGTTTCTCATGCAGTTAGATGAAGAACAGGCTGACAGTGCAGTAAGGGCAGACAGGATGGCAAGGTTAGGCCTGTGGATGCCACATCTTATTTATGGCTTCATGAAGTGCAGGGTCAGATCCTTCCCCAGAAAGAATGAGCTTCCTCGAGGCAATAAAAAAGTCATGGTGATTGTCTGTCTACTTGTGATGACTGCAGAAACCAGCCTGCACTCCAGCAGAAGTAGAAGTAGATGAGGAAGTTTTGTTTTGCAGTCATTTTTATATGTGTACTCAATATTCATATTCATGTAAACTCAGCTGCAAAATAAAGACGTGAAAACAAAAATACTTCTTTTCTACTGGCAAATGCCATTGGTAAAAGCTCCAATAGGTTATTTCCCTATTTATTTGTGTGACTGTGTCGATTGGTAATGAAAATCACTTCACTGGGCCATTTTCCAAGTGGATAGTCCAACCTCTGATAATGAACTGAATTTTAATTCACTGATTTTGCAAACAAAAACTCTAAAAACTCAGTTTTATTCATTCATTTATTGAAATCACACATTTATAATATAGGTTGAAGCTTCTGTTATATATTTCATAATTCAACCTGCCAGTATCAATATACTGTAGATGATGGATGACATGAGCAACAAAGATGTTCTAACAGAGAAAAACAGAAATATTATCACCTAAAAAACAGACATTTTATATCTGAGCAGACTCATAAGTATTAACCAGATGCAGGTTGACGATTCAATCCTGTGTTTATATGATGATCAGTTAGTTCTCCACAGATGGCTGGATGTCAGAATTGGACTCAGTTGATACTCTTTGATATTTGTTCTTTCCATAGTACATTTATATGTTTACATACCAAAATTGAATGCATGCTGTAAGCTTTAACTGGGCAAATGTACAAACACACTGAAGACTGAATGTTTGTGACTCCTGTTTTTTTAACAGCAAGAAGTCAGTGAGATCCCCTTGACCGTGCCTTCAGAAAGCCTGACAAATGGTGACCTGGAAGGGGAAGGAGCTGCAGATGCCGACAGCCTCAAGAGACCTATAGTTACAGAGATGGCTCCATCCCTGATTTCCCTAGACTCTGATGGGGTCAGTGTTGCCACTGATGCACTAGAACCAGAAATGGATGGTATTGAAGGACGGGCAGCAGCTCTTGTAGCTGCAGCAAGGGCCGTTGTGTCAGGGGGTCAACTGAAACAGCGATTATCTGCAGGGGGTCACCCATGCACCCAGTGCGACAGGGTCTTCATGTCCATGCAGGGCCTGAGGTCCCATGAGAGGAGCCACTCAGCCATGGCACTGTTCAGCAGAGAGGACAAATACAGCTGTCAGTACTGCCAGTTTGTCTCACCTTTCAGGCACAAGTAAGTAGATTTATGATTTACAACCGTTACTCTGCATCTGGAACTGTGTAGAGCCCAGGGGGTTATTCTCAGCTGATAAATACTGCACACACTGAAGTGACTAGGGCTGTGTTACCTGACCAGAGTCTGAGTTTCTGATGTAAGTCAGTTCATGTCCACACAATAGTACCAATCCCCACAGATGGACCCGCATGTTAAAAAGACCAAGTCTACAACAAAAATAACTAAGTGGCTATTGATACGGTACTGTGGCACCAAATATTGGTTTGTCTATTACGACAGAGCCAGTCTGCGCTCTCGTTACATCACATGTCGACTGATAATTTGTCACATCCCAAAACTTTACGTCCCAAAAAGTACCAAGGCAATGAGATAGCAAATAGGTTGGTTTCAAAGAGAGTGGAGGTTGAGCTCAATAGGTAACACTTCAGTCTCATGAAATCAATCCGAGGATGAATTTATATGTAACTCATCATTCAAATACTGTACATTATGTATTTATGAAGTTTACATTATTGATATTAATTCAGATTTCATTGATTGTCATTTAAACATTACATCATAAATGCACAGCAAAATGAAATTTTGTTGCACTGGTGTCAGTAAAAACATATGGATAAAACAGTAGTAAATAGGATAAAATAACTAGTTGAAGAATATATATAAATAAAAAAAACTGTATGTGTTAATATTTATTAAAGGTGGGGTACTTGATGTACTCAGCTCTGTCATCTTTCTGCCTAAAATTCCAAACTCCAGGTTGAAATCCACAGTCCTCAGACTAGTGAGTGACATCACATAGACATGGAGTGCAAAGTACAGACACAAATGAACTTTATTAATCCCCAAAAGGAAAGTCACTTTTTTCAAGAAAGTAAGAAAGAAAATGATGATTGATTCAACCCATGAATCATCAGGCTGAGGTGTTGCAGACGCTGTTGGCAGTGGGCATGAAGGATCATCTATACCTGTCAGTCCTGCATCTTAATGATGTTAGTCGCCCACTGCTGGTTTATCAGAAGGAGATGAGGATGATGATCTGGATTTTCCAAGATGTGCTCCACCTTTCTCAGTGTACAGGCATCATCAAGATTACAAAAAATCTTGCTCTTAGGACTGAGGTTTGCATCGATGGTGTATATAATGAAGCAACATCAACGACTATCTGTCAAAAATAGCCTTAATAGTGTTTTAACCCCCCAAAAAAGTTTGTTAAAAATTAAAGAAAAGTATTTGCATTTTAGTATCTTAAATATCAGTACTGTTTTGGTACAAGTGTAATTTTATTTATACTGGATAGAGAACTGTCTGGTTTACTTAAAGTAACAGAGTGTTCTGCTTTTAATCTAGGGACCGTTTATATGATATTGATGGTATTAATAACTCTGTTTATTATATTCACTGGAGTCTAGAGTTTTAGACTTAGACAAATTTATTGATCCACAAGGGAAATTACTTGGTCACAGTAGCTCAACTGCATACAAAAACACTCTTGGGGAAAAAAAAAAAAAAAAAACACTAGCAAAAAAAAAAGGAAAGTTCATGTGAAGAGATAAAAGCAATAAATAATAATATAAGTAGAATATAGTAATAAAGCAGAAAACAATACAAAATTTGCATATATACAAATCTACAGGAACTTTTGAGATTTGTTTTTTGTTTTATTTTTGTAATGTTAGTACTAATAATCGGTCTGTCCTTGCATAATTTGTTGTTTCGTTCGGGCACTCAAAACCATTCCAAAGCATAAACTTCAGAGTTATCATCCTCCTCTCATCTGAAATATTGTAGCTGGAAGGTAGTCTAAAACTTTTTCACAAGCTTCACAGATGCATGGGTTTTTAACTAGTAGATCACTACAGCTGCCGTCATAGCAGTTTATTTATATATTTTACCCTTAAAAACTCACTATTCCAGCTGTTCTACAAATCAATGGGATGTGAAACTCATTTTGTGCAGAACAGTTTTACACCTTACTCTGTTTACACTCACAGAGTCCCTTTGAATCTTCAATCTTCTCTAAGATTCCCTGCCTCCTAAGAGAGAAAGACAAACATTACAGGGAGACAGACTTTTTTTGGGGAGTGCGATTTGTTTTATCCATCACAGAACACACAGTGCAAGAAGGGAAGAGAGAGTCCTCATCTCCTGTTAGCTCCCAGGTGTAATCCCTCTGTACTGTATGTGCCCTGACCCAGAAAGAAGCCACATTCCCATGCCACCTAGGAAGCTGCCTTTAAAAACACAGCCACCATCCCCACAGGCACTCCCACACTCATTCCCAACAGGGGATTGTGGGTAGATGAGTTCACCCCATGGCTCCCTTTTCTGTAGTCGTAGGAAATGGGTGGCTGTTGTTTGTGAGGTAAACAGAACTGAGCGCTTAGATGCTGCTGGAAACCCTGCTGTTGAAATCATCAAAGTGGATGCTACAGAGTAAAGCTCTCTCCTTTCCTTTCCACCACTCTATTCTTATCACTTTCTCTATTTATCTTCTATCCTTTTGTCCCCATTTCATCTGTGTTTTTTTCCCCTCTCTTCTTTTATCCTCTTATCTCCCACCCTCCCCTCTGTTTTTTGTGTATTCTGTCTCATCTCCAGTCTGGACAGACATGTGCAGTCACACCATGGGCACCACAAGCCCTTCAAGTGCAAGCTTTGCCCCTTTAAATCTGCCTACCTGAGTCGCTTGAAGAGCCACCTGCATAAGGCGCACACAGGTAAAAACAGACATCAGCACTCACACAATAAATCACATCTCTCAGCTGTATCCATGGCTAAAAAGGTAATCCTGGTCCAGAATAGCAGCCTCCTGTTTATCATCTTCCACATAATGAAGCTGTGCTTGATTTAGCTTATCCAGCACAATGCGACCAGTGGATTAGCTATAGCAGCAGCACCGTCATTCACTCACTACATTAGGCACGCCTAATTAAACACAGCCAGATATTCATTTGGATTCAGATATCAGTAAAAGTAGCCCTGATGCACAGGATGTACTGTCAAAATTGCTTTGTAGGAATATACTGCAAAGGTATTTTCTTTTAGATGTCTGTGATTTGATGTGATTCTCTGTCTGTCTTTGTTTCTGTTGTAGAATGGCAAGCGACACACTGATCCATAGACTAAGCATTCAAGCAAATGCAAAAAAAAAAAGCCTCATCAGAGCAATCAATATTTGAGAAAAAGAAAAATAACAGTCTTAAAACTAGCAACGTGAAAAGACAATTTTCAAAAGCTATTTTTGAGCGCTTTCGTCTGCCTGAACAAGAAGCATTAACAGGTAACAAGCTGTGGAGAACTGACAGGGAGCACACTTATTTAAACATTTGATTTGAAGTATGGTATATTGATTTCAGCTTTAAAGATGCAGTGCTTGATAGTTTACTTTAAAGTCCATAATGACTTTGGCATATTGGAACATAAGTGGTCTGAGAGCACACCAAAGCTCCACCCCTTTCTCTGCACTGTGTTTTTGGGCTGCATAACAGGAGGTTTTGGCTGCTCACACATATATCCAGGCAGGTTGGGAGGTTAAATATGTAACTAGAGAAGCACTCGGAGAGTGAAGACCTCCGCCAAGGCAGCGTTTGTAGTTTCATCCACTAGATGGCACTGAATGTATGGATCACCGCCAAAATCTAATCATCTGTAGAATACCCCATTTCTGACAATCTGTGAAAATTTCATGAAAATCCGTCCATAACTTTTTGAGTTATCTTGCTAACAGACAGACAAACAGACAAACCAATGCTGATGAAAACATAACCTCCTTGGCGGAGGTAATTAATAGAATTTCAATTAGTGTTATTGAAACTTAGATAAATGGCATCAGTTCAGCATGTGGACATGTATATGTTTATTAAGTGTTTTGATTTGGACCAACTGCATGGAGCTTTTTCTGTTCCATTTTATACAACTATGTCTTATTATTATTCTAACCTGTAGATAGAGTTCACTGTAGGGATGGAGACATTCACCAGTACTGCACCGGGAGCTTCAGTGTGCATCAGATACAAGTGCCAGCTAAATACGCAATGTATCTTTCTCAGCTCATGGTTACATCGATTATTACATAGATTATCTCCTCTAAGCCGTTGTTTTCGACGTACCTTGAACGCACCATCACTATCTTTTGGCATTTTGTTATTAAAACATACAGGAGCCAGGTGGTGCAGCCGCAGTTAGTAAACAGCAAACATGGAGGTGAAGAGGAGATATTCAGCATACCTTTTTTATGAAGAGGCCAAAAAAAAATTATATTGTATAAGTAGAAAATGAGATTAAAAACAAATGTAATGAAAAAACATTTTTTGTTTATGATTTAGTGTTTATTAGGAATAAAACCATCCTCTGTCTGGACCAGATTGAAGTGCATCTACTTTTTAAGTTGGTTTTATTGGTTTGTTTTATAGAAAACAATCAAGTATCAAATCCATCCTTCACAGGGAAAAAAAGAGAACAAAAGAACTGTCATTTGTTTAGAATCCAGATGTGGTTTAATACATTCTTCCTATCATTTTGAATCACATCATGAATCGCATCGAATGAAATTGCATTGTATAAAGTCAAACCCTCGTCAAATCATTAACGAATCACATCGGATATCTTTTCGGCAGGGGCTTCTCTGTATCGTTAATATAACGCGTTGCTGGCAGCATATCCAGATGCATATCAAATTAGCTTCAGTGGTGTGAAGTTACATCCCTAGTACACTGAATGAAAGCATCAAGGAGCTGCCTTATTTCCAAACATTATCTTTCATTTCCATAAACATCTTAATGAGGAAGTGGGTTCCACTTCTGGTAACTACATTTTCCAGTCAGATCAGACGTGCTTTTTAATGAGTAGATTTATAGACATGAACTCAAGTAAAATAGAAAAAATAACATGAAAAATTGTCCAAATGATAAAGGAATATGGATGTGTCAACAAAGTATAGAAACAAATTCATCTATCATCCATTTTTTTTTCATCTTCTTGAAGGTTGCAGGTGTAAAAACAAATGTAATGTGGAAATAGAACAGCAAACTCAATGATGTATCATAAAATAAGAATATAGAATCACCAAATGATAATACCTCCACAGATATGGAACATCATCCAATTGTAAATCAGTCAAAACCAGATTCAGGAAGTGAAATGATGTATACGAGGTGTCCATAAAGTCTCTTTACAATTTATAAAATAGATAAATAAAGATTGATTGATTTAACAAATTATTGATTGATTGATTTAACAAATTTATGACCAAAGCAAATGATTAGATGAATCTGTGGAAATTATTACAAAATGTAAAGTAGATATTGATGTTTTTTTTCCTCATTTAATCCACCTCTATATGAGACCATTAGTTGTATGAAGCACATCCAAACGGTACTGGATTTGTTTCCATGTTGTCTGTAGAAAGAAATCCAGGGCAGTGATATCTGGTGAACCATCCCTTCCAATCCACCGGTCTGGAAATGTTTATTTTAGGAACCCACCTTCATGCAGTCCCCAACGTGGTGGTGCACCATCTACTGGAAAATGATGGTTGGTTGAAGCTCATCCAATTGTGGTGACACATATTTAGGCTAAAGGTCAAAGGTCAACATTTGCAGTAATAACAGAACCTGTTTCATCCACAGGGTTCCAGAAATAAAATATAAATGTGATTAAAAACATTTATAACCACAGAGTACATAAAACAAATCTGATGAACAGATCTCATCAAATGCTTCTGTAATGAATGTTTTAAAGCGTAAAGAGACTTTGTGGACACCCTGTAAAACTAATGAAGGGGGCTCATTTGCATGGTGTCATACTGAGTCACAGAGGAATTCTTAGTCTGTGGGAGACGACGTGACGTGTCTTTTTTTCTTCGTTTCAGTCGTTCACAGTTGTTGACTCTCCATTGTTTCCCCTCAGGTGAGCAGCACATGTACAAGTGCTTGTCCTGCCCCTTCTCCTCGACCACCATCAGCCAGCTGAAGGAGCACTCTCTGAGAGACCACGGCGAACCGCTGACCCTCCCCAAACTCCGGGCCGCTACCCAGGCCGCCCACGTCGCCCTCAAACCATCCCGGCTCCTCAGTCACTCAGACCAGGCTCCTCTGACCTCAGACGGTAGGCTTATTATTATTATTCTGCCAAAGGGTCCAATCCAGCCCATGGGATGAGTTTGTCAACTGCAAAAATTAGACTGAAAATATTAACAATCAAGGAGGTCAAACAGTTCAGGCTCCACACTCAGACCAATATGACCTAAAGTGGATCAGGCCAGTAAAATGTTAACATAATAACCTATAAATAATGACAACTCCAATTCTTTCTCTGTTTTTTAGTGTACAGGTTTGGCTTGAAATCCTTGAAAATGCTTGAATTTCAATGTTGTGTTTTCAAGGTCTGAAAAGTGCTTGGATTTTAATTTAAGTGCCTGAAGGGGCTTGAATTCTAACTTCCTGATGTGAGTTATTTATTTATTTTTAATATTAACTCTGCCAGGTTAGATGGCAAGCCAACTCTACTTATAGATAGGTGATAGATTAAAAAAAAAAAACTTTATATCAAAAAAGAAAATTCTCAGGTCGCCTCTAGGTACATTTTTATCTTAATCTTTGTCTTGGTGGGAGTTTGTCTGAAGAACACCAAGTGAGTTCCCTTTTTTTGGATACAAATTTGTATTCTCCTTGAATTTCTAAACATTTTGCCATTTTGAAACATAGTTTTAGATGTTTATAGCACAAAATAATGCCCATCATTGTGATAAAATGTGGAAAAAAATGAGTATATGTTTTCCTGTAGATATGTGTTTTACTCCAGTGATGAGGTGGTGTGCTGAAAAATTTGGAAACGACCCTTAAAGGTGCTTGAAAAGTCCTTGAATTTGACCTTGAAAAATGTGTACAAACCCTGAGTGTTAAAAAAAATGAAATTACATGGAAATATGTACATTTACAAACTATCCTTTACCAAAAATATGTGAATAACTTAAAAATGTCTTAAAAGAACTAAGTGCACTTTCAACATTATTCTGTCTGTTAATAGATGTTTTGTGTATTTTTAGATCCACTGTGATCTATAAGGTGTAATGCACATGTGTAAATGAGGAACTGAGGCAGAATATGGTTAAAGTTGTACTTATTTGAGGTTGTTCGGGTTATTCCCATTTTTAAGGAACCTTTATAGATCTAAACATTTTAATAATATCATTTTCCTTGTTTTCACTGTTATCATTTTACTGCTCTGGCCCACTTCAGATCATATTTGGCTGAATGTGGAACTGAACTAAAATGCATTTGACATCCTTTTTCTAGAAGATAATAGATGTGATATGTTTGTCAGGAAGTATCCATTACATTTTAGAAGTATTCAGGTAGAATATGTCCCATATAAAATGTCATCAGTGTGACTTTAGTTGTTTTTGTTACTTGTGGAGGTGTGTTATAGTGATCAGGTTTGATCTGGGGACTTATGAAGGTCTCTGTCGCCTCCTTTTTTTTTATTATTTCAAACCCATTTGCTTTTGAGTCCATTTCTAACAAGATTCAAACTCCTGGTCTTGATGATTGATTCAGGTGTCAGACTAAACCACCAGAACACACATGTTTCTGCTAAGAATGAACCTTTTATGGTCCCCATACAATGCTCTTGATTACAAAATAAAGGCGCTTCAAGCCAAATATCAGCGCTGTTCTGAATGTTGACTACACTGTTTATACATAACAAGTGAAGGTTTATTCAGAGTGGTTTCATTTTATATTCACAGTATGATTCTCAAAAGAAATACCAATTAGGTCTATTATCCATGTGGGAATCAGCACCTAGTCAGTTCTATATAAATGAATCTGCTCACATATCTTTAAGACAAAATGGCAAGTAAAAATGCACTCAGATGGTGGAAGCAGATGCTTAGGCCTGTAACCTTTTATCAAATAATCACCTTATTACCTTTACTTTGCATAATCGTAACAATCGTCTTCACTCCTTGAATAGAACTGATGGAAATGTTGTATTTCACGACTATTCTTCCATCATTTTCAGTTGCAGTGATTTCTTTATATAGTTTAGCAATAGGCTTTTAATGTTTAAGTTAAATCTGCTCAGTACAGTTTTCTTTTATGTCCCAGTGCTCAGTAAATAGCTTGTCTTCTTCATGAGGTCATTATCATGACAGCCCTAAAGGTACAGATATGTTCATTTATATAGATCGCTCTTACAGACAGATGTAAGCACTATTTAAAAACATCTGCCTTCAAGAAGAGAACATTTTAAACCCTTTAAGGACTATCATTATAACAGGCTGCTTCTATTTCTTTATGTTTTGGTTGGTTGGTTGGTTGGTTGGTTGGTTGGTTGGTTGGTTGGTTGGTTGGTTGGTTGGTTGGTTGGTTGGGTGTTTTTTTTTGTTTGGTTGGTTTGTATTTTGGAATAAAAGTGTCAGAAAATGGCTTTTTGTGCCAATTCCTTTACACTTTTTTCAGAAAGAACCTCTCTTTGAATATCTGGCCATAATAAATGCATAAAACAGTGTGTTATTTAAAAAAAAAAAAACACAGACTTGCATTTTTTAAATCCTATTCATTATGAAAAACAACTGCAAATGTTTATAATGAAATGTTATGAGATTACAGAAATAGACTTTCAACTATTTTACATGTGCTCAAACATTTTTTTTTGTTTCTTTAGAGCATTCTGTTTTCATGTTCTAGCTTTTTTTAAAATTTCTAGTCATCTGTAGCCTGTAGGTGTAAACAGAGCCCCTCATCAGGAGAAAAACATCCATGATCTGCGTCTTTTACAGACAATGCATCTCTTTCTACCCTGATTAGCTCTCTCCATATATATTTCTGTACATATATATTAATATGCATACATTTATATAATATTTACATCTAAAATACAACTATCAATGAACTATACAAACCGCAAAAATACAGATAAAACAGTAGAAAAAAGGCGAGAAAAAAAAGTCTAAACTTCACAAAAACCTGATATAAGACACAAGTAGAACACTCCAACATGACACTATCACTATTATATACAGTTATTTACAAGAATTCACAGCGAAAATACAGCAGAAACCTCGTTAAAATGCTGCGTAAAGTAAGAAGTGTCTCGCTGTCTGCCCTGCTCCGGTCTGGTACTTTCTAATCCACCCACTTCAGCCAGTGTTATCCTTGACCGTAATGTTTTTTTATAGCAAAATCAAAAGCTTAGATTCTCAGCTTTCAGATGCCATTTGAGTTTTCTCACTAGTGGTTAAGGCGTTATGGTAATTTAAATGACAGTGAATGCAAAGTGGGGCACTGTCGACACAACCGTCTTAAAAGGGTTAATAATAATATCAGGCATCTGCTGAACAATCATGTTTTCCAGACAGTAGCATGACATATGAAATGTTAATTATGACAGGCTTATTTTTTTATTGTAATGTATTTCCAGACATAACAGCCATCTTTGCCATAGTATGATGAAAGAGTTAAAGGGCTCATATTTATTAAACCCACTTTTATTAGTCTTTGGTGCATTTATTTGTGTATTTGGACCCTAATAGTTCATAAAGTCTGAATTTGAACCCTCCAGGTGCTGCAAAACTATATTTGTATTCATCCCGGCAAAGATTGAGTGGATTTCTACAACCTGTTTGAATTCCTGCTTAAATTGTTACGTTTACAACTAGTTACGTCACGACATTTGCACATATAAGGTCAAGACTTCTGATGAACATTTCTCAGACATAATTGTTTATCAGCAGCAGTTTGTCATCCATACTAAAAATATGTCCAGACTTCGAGCTGATTACCCAAAACGTCCAGTTGATGGTTGCATTAACAAACTCAAGTGACTGAACAGGACAGAGCGCACATTCTACAACCCGGAAGGGGGTGGGCTCATGTGCATTTAAAGGGCCAGCGCTCAAAATGACCTTTTTCATGTCATTAGTCTAAAATAGGGTTGAAGATGGACCTGCAGAGTTGAATTAATGAAGAATTCAGACCCAAGCAGAGTATTTACAGTTTATGTCAGACCACAGGGACATGTTTGAAAATGCATAATTCTGTTTAGAAAAGCAAAATATATGTGCTTTAGTCTGTGATGCGATGGCGTGTCTGAGGTGTTTTAGCCGCTGCTGAAGGTTGTGGACTGTTCTTGGCAGCAGCTGTCACCTTGCTGCTGGAGCTGTGGAATCTTCCCTGGAGCTGAAGCAGGCAACATTCCTCAATGTACCAACCACTTCCATCATCTGTGCCCTCCCAAGACAAATGAAGCATTGAGAGAGAGCAGAGCTGACATATTGAATGCCTCTATACCCTGCCAAACCAGCTACCTTCAGCTGGATGCCTGCACTAGATTTGAGCACGTACACATTTTACCGTGTACCATTTTACCTGCACTTCATGTTATTCACATGTTTTGTTTTTGTTTTGTTTTTTTAATCCAAGTGTGTTTTAATGAATTGAAACAGGTCTGATCGTAGCTTCTTAAAACTGAAACATTGGTCTTATTCAGTTAATAATCTACACTGCTACCAACTATAGTATTACATTTACAGTGAAGAGTCTGAAAATATATGTGAATACTCATTTTATCCGATATAAAGTTAAACAGGTTTAGTGAAAAGCTTACATTCCAGTGAATGCTCACCCTTTAGCAGCATCTTTTATCTAACGAGGAGATTAGCTAATGATATTTTCAACTGCAGTCAATTTCAAGGCGGAAAATGAATGTGAATTGTAGATTTCGACCGATTCTTTCACCCCAAAGTCAACCAAGTAAGACCTAAACCTTCATTCACAGGCAGCAAATCTTCAGAACATTCTGCAATTAACATGACATTTGTCACGCACAAATATAAGGAAAAAAACGTTTTATGTTATTCACATGTGCATAAAGTAACAGAGGTGTTTTGTGTAGCTCTTGCTCTTACACTTCCTAAAAACAGTCAAATCCAAAATTTAAAGTTTTGAGCTATAAATCCAACTTCACTGTCAGATTTGGATGGATTTTTTAAAGTAATTTATACAATGTTAGTTATTCATCTGTCTTCTTAACTCCTCACAGGCACATTCTACCTTTCTTTTATGCAGCATAATAAACAGTTTTGTTCCTTACTCTATGCAAGGCGACACATTACCGGAGTAATAAAGAATTTGCTCTCCATCTGCTATCTCATCTCCATACATCTCCACAGTGCAGAAAGTATATTAAAAGCATGAATCAATTGTGGCATTGTTTGATTCGTGTGAATTCCTTTGCCTCAGCTGCAAAAAAAGTGAGAAATTGGATCTTTGCCATTATTTAAAGTAGAAGTTAAAAAGGGTTTTTTTTTCTCCTTCCTTGCTTCCTCATACTCTGAATGCTGAATGAGGCATTTTTCACATGGGTAGATATTCTATTAGTGTCACTGTGGTTTATTTATTGATGTGTTGGAGGCTCAAAGTAGGACGAGAAGATGAGCTTGCTCACTGATATTACAGACTCTTGAGAAAGCGAGTGAGTGGAGAGAAGGATGGCGGACAGATGATGACAGTTACAGCTCGTACCAATCCTAACCCCTCTCTGTTGCAATTCACTGGAATTCAGTTGCATTACCTTTTAGTAAATGCACACCTATGTATGTACTCTGGTTTTGAAAGTAATCAAACAGCCTTCATGAGACAGATAAATAGATAATGTTGAGCTCTAGTCTGCTGTACGCATAAATCTCCATAGCTTCTCTGTACAAGTCCCTAATGCAATCCTTAGATGTACAGGGTGTCCATGAAGTCTCAAATGTATTACAAAAGCAAATGATTAGACAAATCTGTGGAAATTATTACAAAATGTAAAGTAGATATTGAAGTTTTTTGGCCTGATTTAACCCACCTCTATATGGGACCATTAGTTGTATGATGCATGTCCAGATGGTACTGGATATGTTTCCATGCTGTTAGTATCAGCCTCATCAACGGTGTAAAATTGCCAATTAATCATAAAATCCGACAGTCAAAGGTCTTAAAAATACCAGACCCAATAAATGACATTATATTTGCTTTGAAAATCTTTGTAAATGTGTAGTTATTTTTCATTATATCATGAAGGAGCTGAGAATGAGTCAGGAGAAGGGTTCAGGTATGAGGTTTAGCAGAGCCAACGATAGTCATGGTTGGATGGAAATGTAACGGGAGCTGAACTGAAACATGGTTAAAGCTGCTTCCACACAATAACTACGAGGCCTGTTGTGCTGTTATTCATGTGAATGTAAGGACTGATGTTTTATCAAAGACACACTGGAAAAATGTCTTAACTGATAAATCTGGTTGAACTAAACCTGCTGATACCCTCTTTACAGGTGTTTCTTTACAGGTAAACACTTTTATTAAGAAACTAAATAAATAGACTAATCTGTGGAAATGATGAAAAAATGAAAAGTAGATATTGAAGTCTATTTTCCTCATTTAACCCACCTCTACATGGGACCATTAGTTGTATGAAGCACATCCAGATGGTCCTGGATTTGTTTCCATATTGTCTGTATCATAAACTCATCAATGGTGTCAGTGACATCACTGATCTTTTGCTTCAGGTCGTTCATGTCATATCTTTGTTCGATACGCAATGTCTTTAACATAACCCCATAGAAATAAATCCAGGGCAGTGATATCTGCTGAAGGTGTCCAGGGAATTGGACCATCCCTTCCAATCCACCGGTGTGTAAATGTTAGGTGTAGAACCCAATGTGGTGGTGCACCATCTACTGGAAAATGATGGTTGGTTGAAGCTCATCCAGTTGTGGTGACACATATTCAGTCTAAAGGTCAAAGGTCAACATGTGCACTAATTGATCTGTCGCTGAAGAAGAATGGATCAATGATCCAACAATGTGATTAAAAACATTAATAACCACTGATACATAGAACAACTCTGGTTAACAGAACTCATTAAATGCTTTTATAAAATATTTTTTTAAATTGTAAAGACACTTTGTGGGCACCCTGTATTACCCACATCTTAACAACAACAACAACAACAACAACAAAAATTGTTGGTTAAAATTCTACAACAACACTTTCTTTCCATTTGTCTGCCCCTCAGACCCTTCATACCTGGAGCCAGCGGATGTTCGGCAGCAGCTTAGTCATTACCAGCTGGCTTCCCGCAGTCAAATGTCTTCCAGCTCAACACCTGGTGGTTGTACAGCAGCTGATGGCCGACCAGACGGCATCCTCACATGTGAGTTCTGCGAGTTCAGCTCTGGATATATGCAGAGCCTGCGACGGCACTACAGGGACCGCCACGGTGGCAAGAAGCTCTTCAAATGCAAAGACTGCCCCTTTTTCACCTGCTACAAGTAAGGAAAGACGAAACACCAAAGAACTGAATGTGTATACATAAACATAAACAAATGAGTCCGAAAATCATCAAATTATGATATAACATTGTATCATATTATGATCTGGTTTTTATATTATATCATAATTTGCCTTGGAGGTAGCAGCTATGATCACTGCAGTATCATTTCATATATCAGTATTCTCACGTCATTGATTATGAATTTAACTCTTTTTATTTTGTGTTATTTATGTCTGTTCAAGTTTTGCATTGTTTTGAGTCTTACATTTTTATTTTTGTCTTGTATGTGTTTTACAGTACTTAGCTCCAACAAATCCCCAGTTTTTAAAATGAAATGCTCTTAATACTCTTATAATAATGTATAAAGCCCTGATCATATGCTCCCCTATGGGCTACAGGAGATGTTTGAGCCCAGACACACTCAATATAATTTAAGGGGAACTGAAATCTATAAGAAAATTAGGTGTAAAACAAACATAAAAGTCAGTGTATCTGTGTTAGAGGGATACATCTGTGGAATAATCTGGATCCAAGCTTAAAAATGTCTTCTTCAATATGTGCGTTTACAAGGATGAATAAATCCATTATAATAATAAAGTATAAAACATTATCTGAATAAGTGTTCATCTAGTTAGAACATAGAAGTATGCATAAAATAAGATATTATTGAAATGTATTAATTATTATGATTTGGAGATATTAGCACATTTACTGATTATTATATTTATAGTGATTATTTGAACTATATATCAATAATATAGTTAAAACAGTTGACTTTTTAAAAATCTGATTGTATGTGAGGAACTGAAAAAGTGTCTGTGAAGGGTTTGTATGGTTGTTTTTGTGTTACTGTAAAAACATATAGAAACAAAAAGTGTGTTAAAGCAAAGGAAGCAGAATTAATTTAATTATCAGTTTGTAAAAAGTGGTGGAGTCTATAAGCTATACTTCTGCCCACTCCTTTTCGAGTGCAGAAAAATGTTTGTTTGACCGTGTTATCTGGAGATTTTGTGCTCGAAATAAAAATACACTAACGAACTAACGAACTAACTAACGAACTAACTAACGAACTAACGAACTAACTAACTAACATCATATATGTCTTATTATATTTTTCACTAATTTTGTTCATTTTCACCCTTTTATGTCATTTTAATATTATGGCTTCTTTTGGATTTTGTTTTCGTTTCATCTTGATTGTTTTTATCTCGTTACATCGCTGTCTTTCAAGTTCTTTCGTCTGGTTGTGCCTCACAGGTTTTTGCCTCATGGTTTTTGTAGTTTCTGTCTTGTTACATCTTTAACATCTTGATGCACCTTTAACATAAGGACATTTTGGAATTCTGTTTGTTCTGCCCACTTTGGATTTCTTTCAAAAATAAGTGTGTTTGGCTCAGTAAAATGCATAATTATGTACAGAAAATAATTTTGGACCATGTTCAGTGATGTATGAGTCAGTTTCTGAAGCAAAACAGTCATATCCATTATCTCTAAAATTGATTCCTTTTAGTGTGGTAATGTCTGTAATAATAATAATAATAATAATAATAATAATAATAATAATAATAATAATAAAGAAAAAATAGATGTTACATTTGTTAAGCAACAAAACTGTATTCTTTTCATATTTCTGAAATTTAACAATTGTAGTTCACATTTAATAAGAAACAAAACTATATTCTCACATTTCATAAATGTAACACTTCTGCATGGAATATCTAATGTTTAAACCTGTTTAGTTTACCTTCAAATTGAACATCTGGCCCTCCTCTTAGGTTCTAAAGGTTGATCTATTTAATGTATAAATATAATGTGTTTAACATATTTTAACCAATAGAATCTACAAGATGGTCAACGATGTTCTTTTAAAAGTCAAACCTAATGATTTTGCTGTATTTTCCAACATGATATTCAAATGAGTTCAGATAATGTTTGTTCATTCTAAAGGCACTATTTCACTATTATATGCATGAATGATATATAAGTTGATAAAACTGGATAAGAGGTTTGATGTGATTTTTAGGAAGTATTACGGGTGAAAGGTGATGGTAAATGGAGCTGCAGCTGTAGCAGCATCTGGACGTTTAGATAGTTGGAGAATATTAGTACATGGCATTATAAGATGGAAATCACATCTAGAAATCACAAACTGAACTATTTTTGAGTAAGTGTATGAAAGTGGGACAGGTAGGTACAGAAAAGAGACAAACCCTTTTGTCCTGTGTCTTCCACTTTGTTTCATCTTGTCCTGTTTTACATTATTTTGTGTGTTGTCTCATTACATCTTTCACAAAGTAAAAACCTCAAGTAGTTAATCATGACCAAAATTCAGCCTTTAAACTTGAAAGAATTCAAATTTTACATTTAGCATACAGTATTTATTGATATTGACAGATAAGAACATTTCAATTTTCATTATCGTCATCATCACCACCAACACTTTTGGTCATGTCATCTGGCCGTACACCCCTGTGCATTCCAAACACTGTTTACCTTTGCACTAACTTGATGGACCACCAGATAAAATGAATGACTGCGTCCTCTGTGTTTCCCAGGAATACCTTCACCATGCATGTGGAGGCTGGTCACAACAACAGTGCACCTGACGACCTCCCTAAAGACCTGCGCTGCCCCCTCTGCCTCTACCACACCAAACACAAGAGCAATATGATTGACCACATCGTCCTTCACAGAGGTATGCCCATGAGGACCAGCCCACATGCAAACACCTCTAGAAATCACTGAACTCTGATAGTCATTTTTCTGACTTATTTTAAATTCCTCTCCACTCACAAATATTTTAGGTCCACATACACGTTTATGGGCCAATATAACTATGAGTCTGATGTGCCTTAGGTGTCCCCCAGCAGAATCAAGCTGTCACCATGAACACATTGGGGTTTTATTGTGAAAGGTCAAACACTTACACATACATCAGTACAAGTTTAAACTTCTTGAAATGGGATTTTAGTATTTTATATCATTTTCTTTGAGGGAATGTATATAAATTGTGAATGTTCCACACACTGCCCTTCTAACTGTAGTGAATTTAATCAGTGATTAAATGAAAAAAAAAGTAACACTTTTTAGATGGTGTCATTATACTCAACAAGTGTTTCGATAAAACAAGTCATTTTGAAAATTTATATTTTATTTTCATAATAATGTCTAATATTCTACATGTGTTGTTGAACATCTACCCTGTCCCTTTAATAATATTGTTGGTGACATCCTCATCATTTCAAGTTTCTTCATTGACGGTGGAAACAAAAGCCGTTTCTCATTACGTGTTCTTGTCTGTTCTTCCGTTCTCGAGTTCTTGTGAAACCTCATGAGTCGCAACCCGTGTACTGTTCTAAATGGCAAGTTCGTATAAACCAAGAACGCATGGAATACCCAGATATTGTTCTGGCCAGCTAGCTTAAACCTAATGTGTGCACTGGTTGGTGACTCCTGTAGACTTGGCTGGCAAATAATTCCCAAGATGCAGTTCGTGCCGGCCCGGCTGCGAGCCCACCGTTCGAGTGGGAGCCGGGCGATCGTAAGCCGGCTGGCTCAACCTGGATCTGGGTGGCTGTCCCCAACTGAACTGACGAAATATATTACAGTTTTGAAAAATATACAAAATATATAAATGACATGTATATACTAGCACAGATGTATTCAAATCAAATCGAGTGACGCTGTGGTGATTTGAGGGAAATACGTTAGAGAGCAGATGGTGTAAATTCAGCAGACAGGGGGGAAAGTTCACCAGTACACAGCCGTTCCAGTTATAGATAGACCTGTGTTCTTTGGAAGTACGTTGTCTGAGACCGTTGTTACCAAGACCATACTTCCCGAGTTCATGAGACCGTACTCCTGTGTTCTAGGTGTTGAGAAGCAGCTGAAGTCTAAGGTAAAGATTCTTATTTATGTCAGTGTAGTGGGTACATCAGCCAGCGTTCTGACAGTCTGGGGAATCGAACCGATGACTCTTCAGTCACAAGCCAACACTCCAGCCTTCTAGGCCGCAGCTGCCCTGTCTTATGTGGTGAAGCCCAGCCTGTCCACCCTGTCACCACAAACTATCCTTTAATATAAAACTTTTCAGAAATTCTAAATATATTTGTTAAACATTACACAGTCCTGTTCAAAGATGACCTACTGACCAAGTCAAGGTCCAACATGTGGTCATTAAATGCTAACTTTAGCCAACACTGTCCACCCTGTCTCTTATTTTTACATGCATTTGTCTGTGACAGGGTGGACATATTTGTTTCATATTTTGTGATCTGCTTATACTTTGTCTGCTTCCAAAAAATGTATTACCAAGTGGTTCCAGGCACAAGCCCCGCCCCTCGAACATATTGTAGCTTATTTTGGCATCGATCCAGCTGATGTCACCATGTCTATGCATGTGTAGATATCAGCGTATCAATTGTCTCTATATATGTGGCAAGTCTGAAGTAAATTGAAACAAAAGTGATGTTTTTATTGACATTTGAAATTTTGCCTGTTATTTAGTAAATGGGAGAAGAAAAAGATTTTAAAAATTCATAAAAAACTTCAAACTTTGACCTACTATTCCCAAAATGTAACCCCATCTATTCTTGGTCACTGGTAATTTATAAACCCAGTCATTTACAATCAAAGAAACACAAAACAAAGAAACAAACAAACTGAACCAAAAATAACTCCCCTTGCCTCCCCTTTGGGGGCAGGGTACAGATATGGGAGTTTGACCAACATGCATTTCTAACAGCCTGCAGTCGACACACACTGAACATACCATTACATGGAAAATCTCATGTTGTTTTTTGGACATTTTTAAGTCTGAAAGGCACCTTATAGTGACACTGCTATGTGATATGATATAATGTCTTCACTGTGCTGAGTGTTATCTCTGCTGACACTTTTAAGGGTTTTTCATATTCATCTGCTCAGAGGGGGAAAGTTTGTTTATGCTCACCAACATCTCAATGAAATGGGTGGATTTACCAGCAGAACTTGTGAGATCAGACACATTTTGGGGTCAGTCATGATCTACCAAGCAACTTTGAAAAGTGTGAAAACCTGCAACCATCAGTACATGAAGACTGAAAGTTTTTGATCTTTTGGGAACTTGGAAATATCTTGTGCCCAGTTTATCTGCTTTTTTTTTTTTAGTTTTAGAACACTATGTTCAGTTATCTGAAAGGAAGTCCTAGTGTCGAAACAGAGAAAATGACAAAACCTTCAGAAGGTAACAGCTACTGTGATTACATTTTTCCATTACCACACACTCTTTGTGTGTGTTCATGGGGTGGGTTGTGTGCGTGTGACAAATGTCATTTGATATCTGTGCACACACACATTCGTTCTTCACATTCTGTTTTCATGCCTCCGTGGACAGTGACAGCCATGCCAGAGGCCTTAAGTTTTTGGTTTGTGGTCAGTGCTTTCATGTGTACAAATGTCCACTTGGAGGAAAGGATGAACTAATCAGCTTTTGGTGATCAAAAAATACACTTTTGGCCATAAAATCAGACTCTGTTTGTAAGACAGATTTTCACAGGTATAGGTATAGATATAGATATAATAGGTACAGGTAATATATAGGTATAGGTGCAGGTGCAGGTAATGGTAGACATATAGATATATAAGTGTATAAGGACAGTGGGATACTGCTCCACAGAATGTGTTCTTTCCAGTGGAAAGTTGAAAACTAGAACTTCCTGTTGGGCTGTCCCAAAGGGGTATGTTACTCATAGAAACCAAAACCATTTTTTGTACCAGGCTTAGAATTTCTGCTTTTGATTCTGCAAATGTTAACGTGGAGCTCTTGGAGAAGCGACTCACTTTTGTGGCCACTCTCAAGTGGACATTCAAGGAACTGAATGTTCAAGGATTTGGGACTGTATCCAATTCACCAATAAAATTATGATGTGATAAATTTTTTACATGAAGGTCATGTTCCAAGTGACCCAATGTTCTACAAAAACACCTATTCATTATTATAGAATAGAATAGAATAGAATAGAATTTTATTGTCATTGCACATATTTCAGAGCAACGAAATTATATTCCAGATTACAACCCACCAAGAGGAACATATAAACACGTAGACGTGAACATGGGGATACAGGTACAGTTGTATCTGACGGGTCGCAGTTTCACCGCGCCCCGTAATAAAGTAATACTTTATTACAATCACATTATTTAACAGCATCTAAAAATAGCTTCCAAGCTCCTTTAACGGTAAGTTCTATTTCACCAAAATATCCACATAATAACGTTAAAAGTCTTTGGAAGTCTCACCCCATATCCTGTGCTCTTTGAGTCTAGACCAGGGGGGTTGGACTCATTTTAGTTCAGTGGCCATATTCAGCTCAATATGATCTGAAACAGGCCAGACCAGGAAAATGATAATGTAATGGTGTATATATAAGAACTCCAAATGTTTCTCTTTGTTTTAGTGCAAAAAAGTACAATTGAATTTTTTATATATTTATGAACTATCCTTTCACAAAAATGTTCAATAACATGAACAAACTGAAATTTGTAAGAAAAATCAGTGCAGTTTTCTCATTATGCCTCAGCTTATCATTTCTACAGGTCCCAGTGGATCTACGGCAGCACACAACATGTAGTAACAGACAGAAAATTGTTCAAATGTTTGCAGTTATTTATAGGTTATTTGGCTGTTATTTTACTGGTCTGACCTGCGCTAAAATAGGTGTGACCATCTTGAACATCTTCAGTGTAATCGTTGGGACAAATCAACACCACTGGCGGCCCAGTTCTGGACCACAGGTCACATGTTTACCACCCCTGGTCTAGACAGACATGGATGTAGACTGCAGCTGGACTGCTTTGTAGAGGAAGTGAGTTTGTAATTCTAGTGTGGTCATGGCGTCCTCTCCCACCTTTTCCTCTTCACCATTCTCCTGCCAGACCCTCGTTTTCCCTCTTAACCTAATAAATCACAGCACTTTCTCCTTTTCTCTCTTCAGAGGAGCGCGTGGCTCCACTAGAGGTGAGCCGCTCTAAGCTTTCACGCCACCTTCAGGGCCTGGTTTTCCGTTGCCATAAATGCACTTTCACATGCTCCAGTGACCAGGCTCTGCAGCTGCACCTCCAGAAACACGCTGAAGTCAAGCCCTACCAGTGCCAGCTCTGTTATTATGACAGCAGCCGAAGGAGCCAACTGGAGGAGCACCTCCGCCTTGAGCACAAGGTCAGTCAACACATGACACCCAACCAGTTTTATGTAACGAAATTAAATTCATATACCTTATGTAATTGGGTTTCTCCTACTTGTATAACCTAAAACTTTATAGTCCGAACAGAGGGAGTTAAGGGAATGTTTAGTAGCTGTTAGTTGTGTAGTAACAGACTATGATTCTTCCTAGTTTTCCTCTATGTTTAACATGAAATTATGCAGTTTATAGAAATAAACCAATAAGAAAATACAGAATATACATTAAACATATATAAACTGTGAGTGGAAAAACAGAGTGAACATAATCACTTTGATTTGACTTCATGCAGAAACAATTATTTGCTTGTGAGAAACTGTGTAATGTGGTTTATGGAGCTGCCATGGGCTCTAGAGCAGTGTTCAGATTCAGTAAAAGTATTAACACATACTGACAGTACTCCACTACAAGTAAAAGCTGTGGATTACAATCCAAGGGCCAAGGACCTCGGTTCCAACATGAAGGCAATGTATAAGTATCTTAAAGTTCAAATACCCCCGCAGACCACTGGGGTTGGCTCCAAAACATCCCATAATCTTGTTTTGTACTATACTGTTCCTTCTTTAACCCATAAAGACCGAGTACTGCTTTTGTGTCAGTTCCCAAATGAATTTTTCTCTTTATTTAACCTTGATGTGATTTATTTGAAGTGATTTATCAGCTTTTATTCTCATATTATCCACTGCGTTTTCCCTTTTTTTTTTTTTTCAGTCAAAATCAGGTGTTTTCCATTTTTTTATGTACGGATCATGTAAATGTTGAGAAAAGCTCAGATGAAACTTGAGGTTTATTATATGAAAAACAGAGAAAACTGAAGAAAACGTCACTTTTTCAGTAAAATCTATCATTAACTGAAAATAAACTGTGTCCATCTACTGTCATTTATTAAACTCCATGGGTTTTACTGGTGAATCAATGTTGTAGAAGATGATGGTGTTTCCACGTTCACTACAGAGCCTCTGAACGTCCAAATGGGTCATATCTGATGACCATGAAAAGATGACAAACTGTATTTTATTCACAATTATTTACATGAATTGATAGAATTAATGGATCGACCATTTTAGATCAGTAGATCGTGTTGGTTGCTGATGGATGTTTGGGTCTTTATGAGTTGAAGTTAATCAGATTCTCAGAATGAGTGGATGATTGGGCTTTTATTTAATATTTTTATTACACTGTTGAAATAATTCATATTTAAACAGTTTTCCTGACACACAGCTCCACTGTAGGTTCCTCTGATGAGACTGAACAATGACTTTATAGTGATGATGTTATTATGAAGTTCACCTTTTCAGTAAGATGCATGACTCTTCACAGATAATTCTGACACACACATAAACACTCCCTGTTGAACAAATATGGTCACTTCGAAAAGCCAAATCATAAACTACCATCTTCAGAGCAACAGTTTAGACACCAATGGGTGACACCACTGTTCTTCTGTCTACTAATCAAGTTATTCTATGATTAAAACTTCACATCTAAGCCAAAATATGTATTATCACACAGTCATTTTACAATAAACTGCTCAGTTTCAGTGTTTTCTGGTATATATGAGGATTTTGGATTGACTTTACGGCCGCGTTTGTGTGTATTTTTAAGGCTGAGGGAAGGATTTTCACTCATGTCTCATCCTAGTCCCACAAAAATGCCCCCTGTTCGAGTCCCATAACAGGATAAAAACAAACACAAAAAAAATAATTACTGTCCTATAACATTCCGGTCCGTGTACCATTCGTTCTTTTGTTTTTCAATTCAGAACCAAATAACAAAAAAACGGGAAAATGCGTTGTTATTTCATTATTCCGTTTTAATACCAAACGAAAAAACAAATGTCGACACCTTTTTCCATATATTCATATTTC
>JAQQZY010000005.1:57222208-57233057 GCA_030068375.1 Ostorhinchus rueppellii
ACACACACATTTGTTTGCCTAAAAAATTAAATCCATGGTGTAACTGAGTGGACATTTTTGTAACTCCATGAATTAAAAAATAAATAATAAATCGATTGCATTTTTTTTTCATGCCTAAAGAGGAAAAAAATACTCTGACTGTGGTTCTCATAATTCATCCATAAAAGGGTTAATGTTTTTGATGCTTTTATATTTTAACTTTCCCTCATCTTACATGTATTTTTATGCCTGTCCTCTGATGTTTTCGTCCTGTATGTAAAGGACTCTGAACTGCCCTGTGCATGAAAGGTGCTGTACAAATAAACATGCCTTGCCTTGCTCAGGGGTCCTGGCGTCTCCTACCAGCAGCAGCAGCAGCAGCAGCAGCAGCAGCTCTGGGCCGAGCAGCGCAGAGAAGCGTCTTCCCTGTGAGTTCTGCGGCCGCTGCTTTACTAACAGCCTAGAGTGGGAACGTCATGTTCTTCGACATGGCATGTAAGAACTGAATGTTTTTTACCTCTTCACTTCCTCGTCTATTTGCTGCATGTAGAACGTATGAGCATCTAACCTTTATTGAACCAGATCAAGTCCCACTGAGGTGGAGATCTGTTTACATGGGCAGCCGGGCCCAGGGGTCAGCAGCACACACCAGAATGAAAAACAGGTGAAAAGATCAGTCACAACAATAAATGAAAAGCAAACATTTAAACAACAGGCAATCATTTCGGAATAACAGAAAATAACAAGAAAAGCCCTCAGAGAGCGCAGACCTCCACCAAGGTAGTGTTTGTACTTTCCTCCCCTAGATGGCGCTGAATGACCTCATATGCAAATCAGTGCTGCCATGCCCTATCTCCCAATGATAAAGAAACATTTTAAAAATTCCTGGATCCAGACGCTGATCCGGATCACCACCAAAATGTAATCACTTGTTCTTCATCCCATGTCTAACATTTCCTGAAAATTTGATCCAAATCCGTTCAGAACTTTCCGAGTTATGAACACAAACAAACAAACAAACAGATAAACAGATGAACGCTGGCAAAAACATAACCTCCTTGGCGGAGGTAATGACAAGAGTTTGACAAAAACTGCAGTGTGGTTTAGGTCATCATCAGTTTTTTTTAAAGAACCAGATTTGGTCGAGGTTAGAAAATATTTAAAAACTCAGTCAGTGCCCACAGGATTCCCACTGTCTGATCAGTGACACAAGCTGCGAGTGAGATGAGTGAGACATTTTCAGCTCTGATTGAAGAGTATTCCAGGCAGCTTTTCAGTAATATTTTTCCTTTAACACTGAAATCTACAAGTATCCATGTGGTAGTAGCCGTCTTATTAGCGCATATCAGCCAGACTCAGTTCAGTGTTCTATACGGACGACCCAAAATATGGAAGAAATTCAGTTTAAAAAAGCTGTGAAAACTCTGCTCCTGAGTGACTGTAATTTTCCACATAGGACACGTTACTAAGCCATGTGTGTCGTGGAATTTTATTTGTTGAAAATGTACTTTTGTGCAGCTTGCAAATATGTTTCTATATTTTTATAATTGCAGTTGTAAATAATCCTTGAAATCTGAAGGTTGCCACTTGTTAAGTTTTCCGTAACCATCCATTACGTATTTGTGTATGGTTTTTACTAGATGAAAATGAATAAAACAAAAATAAATAAACAATATCAGTTTGAACCCTGGTTTCAGATGATAAATATCACATGTCCGTAGGTAATAATGTCTGCTGTGTCTCTGAAGAAAAGAATGTGTTTAAATCCTCCTAGGTACTCCACCAGAACAGAGAAATGTGGTCATTTTCTTGAAGTGGCAAAAACAAACTCCGTTCTGACCGGGACTTTTCATACACGAGAAACTCAAGCTCAGAACTAATGGGAGCTCCTCCCCTTTTCCACATTAACCACACCCACTTTGAATTTCTGACCAATCACACTATAGTTCAGGGACACCGCATGCCTGGATGGTTTGTTCAGAATAAGCTGTGGGAACTCTCACAGAGTACATAGGAGGTGTAGATGCTCTTTTCATCCTGTTCACCGCATTCATGAAAACGATTGGATCCTTGAGGATACAATAGAGGACTCTCGGTAGGAGCTTGTTCAGTTAAAGCTTCATTTTATTTATTCATTCTCATTTCAGGGTTAAACATGTTGAGAGAATTATCCTTTATGATGCTCAGCCTTTTGTTCCCTTTATATCTGCGCATTTTTCGGTTATTTGTTTTGATTTTGTTTTGCCTTGTTAAAGAGCCAGTGTTAGATATAAGATAAGGAGACTTTTATCTTATTCTATTTGAAGATATTCAGAATTATATTTTCATTTGTGTATTTTGTGTTTTCTTTACTTTCTAATGAATATAATCGAGCAAATCAATTCTTCATTTTGTCATTTTATAACAGGTAACATCCAGCCGATGTTTTACCACAGACTAGTGTTATATAGTTTCAACTACAAACACTGAATAAACATGTTATTTACTACCTGTAGGTGAAGATGGGAGACGGACGGTATTTAATTGTATGCATTCTGCAAATTCACTGTCACAAAATACCATACAGTGAATCTTTATGAAGTGTACTTGACCATATCTGCATGTGATCTATAGACATGTAGATGACTGATGGTCAGTAACCGTCAGAGTGGAGCCATTACTGAGCTGGAGGCTTCACTTAAAGGCAAAGGGAGTTCAACAGCAACAGAGCTGGGATGCTGTCCCAGGCTTTGATGTTATGGGTCTTTTAAGGTACTGATGTTTTCTCTCTTTAATCTTTTAGGATGGTCAACAGCAGTCAGATAGAAACCAGCACCACCTCAGCAATAGACGCTCCATCTTCCATTTGCTCCTCCGTTTTATTGGACTCTGGCTTAGACTTGTCCAGTAACAGGAAAGACGAAGGGAACCCCATCGACGAATCGCATAGAAGTCCAAGCCAATTCCTGGAAGACAAAGAAATGCTCGACACCAAAAACGATCAACAGTTTGGCTGAACAGGTCATGGCCTCGTGGGACATTACTCTAAACGTTAACATTGGGTAGGAGCAGCACTGAGCTAGATGTTTAAACAGGATGATAAAGGAAGCAAAAAGAAAAAAAAAGTGACTTCTTATGAGTTGGCGCATTCTTAGAGTTTAGGTGTTACATATGTAAGTATTAGGTTGTGCTGCATAAAACGGCTGAGCTCGTTAAATGGGCGGTCCCCTAGGACAGATATATTGGTAACCAATAGTGAACAGAACTCTTTATTGCTGACATTCTGGTCAAACCTACAGTGAAAGATCCCACCTAGATGAAACTAAACTATTTATAAAGAGTGTTGTCCAAAATGATTAATGACTAAAATTAGCATTTTATTATTTGAAGCACCTTTTACACTCCCCCCTGCTGATCCAAGCAGGGGCTCTGTAAATTTACCTAAAAGCAAATGAGATATGAAAACATTTTTCAGATGTGGCCCACTGTAGAGCTTTTTATGTTTCTTGTTGAAATTTGACGCTTTTTTTCATCTTAGACTTGTGTTTAATGTGTAGTGTTCCTTGCGGAAGTGTCGCACCTTATCTATTTTAGAAAAATCATATAATTTTTACTTCATTCGTAGATACTATATTGACAGTGCCCCCCCACCCCCAATGTTTGTAGCAAATTGCTATATTTTAGGTCCCGTATTATACTGCGTATAAGCCTTCACCCTGTGGCACCTTTCAAACCTGACTGTAATGTTCTTGTCCTGTCATTTTAATCACAACATCAAAACCAACTAAACTGGATTATCCTCCCCTGTGCTGTGAGATAATATGTGTTGTGTGCTCCATAGCTGAGGTGATCCTTAGCTATAACAGAGAGAATATGTCATAAAGTGTCATAACTGTGCCCATATATGATGCACAAAAGGTATGTTAAAATAAGAACATGACAACAGCAACATATTGTCTGTCATCACAAACAAGACGTTACACTTGTCTGTTCAGTGCAAAAATCTGCATTAGTGGACGCTGCTATTAATTTTGTTGATATAGTACCAAAATGAGTAGTTCAGAGGAAGGAGAGGACATTCTGGACAGTCTCTGGTGGAGGTCTGGTAGAACAGATGACAACGTGCACAGGATCAATAAAAGCACCCGGCTAAGTGTCCACCATGGTTCACTGTTGGAGCTAATATACAAGTGCCTTAAAATAAAGTTCTTTTAAAGATAATGGCTTTAAGACGAGAAACTACATTTAATCAGGAGGAAAAGAACCAAAATTGAATTTTTGCTTAAAAAAAATTGATGGTTTCAGTCATGAAATTCACTTTGTCCCAAATGTGTCTGGGTGTTGGTCCATGCAAAGCACAAAATATTACACTTTTAAAAAGGATGTGTTAAAGCAGACACATTTTTATTTGTGTGTTCATTTTGACACAGTGAATGTGCCAGGAAGGTTGTGTACGTGTGTGTGTGTGTGTGTGTGTGTGTGTGTGTGTATGTTATTACTACATTATGTGCTGTGTTTGGCTGCATGCACTGTGTCAAAAGCACACTTGTAACACAATTTAATTGGGAAATGTGTACATGTTCCACATATTCCTTCAAATAGCGTAATTAGATGCATTTTTTTTCACTTTTCTCTATAGATATGGTCATGACGAGTTCGGTTTCCGTGTACATGAAGTGGAAATATTCATGTAATAAGAAAAGAAACACCAAACATCTCAATCCATTAAACAAAAAAAAACATACCCTGGAGTGAAATGCAGAACATGTGGTATTGTGTAGGACATTTTCCAGTTGTAGTTCCTGTGCATTGTCTGAATGTGAGACTTTCAGCTCCAAATGACTGACAGGATGGCGTTAAGCATTTAAATCCAATCATCCCTTTAAAAACTCATGGATACTACAGGCATTTTTTTTACAGTCTGTGATCCTGTGTTTCATTTAAAAAGGTTCTAGACGTTGCACTGAAAAGACAAGTGTACCCAGGACAGAGCTTGGAAATCATTTGTCTGCGTATGTACCACGTGCCACAGGGACTCTTAATGTGAAGATTTACTTTATAAAGGTGTCAAATTGCCCCAGATTGAGCCGTCGTAATTGTCATTTCTCTGACACTTGTCATAGTCTGCATTTGTGTGCTTCTTTTAAGACAAAGTTCTAACGTTATTGTTGATATTGACAATAGGCAGAGATTGTATTTGTTGGAAGTTGCTGCTTGAATGCCCTGAAGCCTTATAAGAAAGAAATTGCAATTGAATCAAACTGGTGTCAAATTCCAATATGTCCAATAATCTGTGATAAACAGTCCAAAATAAATGGCTTAACGCTCAAATCTGTTGAAAGGAACACAATTAATATAACTGTGTTCTTGGTACCAAAATAATTACCAAGCTTGTTGTGTTTGCTGCTGTGATTGTATTTCCTGAACATTGAACCATTGATGGAAATGGAATATCTGGGTTTGGACCATGGAATTAGAGGGGTATGAGTAGAACCCAGGTGAACTACATGTTTGCAGCCATGTATAGAAAACAAAACTCCTTGTTAAGTGTTTGAACTGTGGTGTTTCAGAAAGGATAATTTTACCCTTGTTTTCCTTTAGATGTTCTCATTTAAAAAGAAAAAAGAAAAAAAAAGACATGAAAAGATGTTAGAAAACCCTTCTGGGCTTTTTTTGAGTCCCCAATCTAACATTATTACGCTGTTGTACAATGTCTGGTTCCAATGAAAAATATCTCTTTTTTTTTGTACTGTATTGGGAGTAACAGATAGGATGAGAAGTGTGGTTGTACAATATTTAAATCCGTCAATGCAAATGATTACAATCCTCTACTATGTGATGGCGTTTATTGTGAAGAAAGTTAAGTATAGCACGGCACAGGAAGAGATGAGAAAAAAATAGTTCCTTTAAAAGAAAACTGCTTGGTTGTTGAGATTTAGCTGACTCGTGACCAGTCCCAGATCTGTCACTCCGGTACCTTCTATCCACGAGAGAGAGGGTATTATCTCCGTACAAGCAGTCGACAACAGGTGGGAATGTAGCAGCCCCACGATGCTCCCGAGTCCTTATTACCTTTCAAACAGGTTGAGTTGGTGCTGAAATCTCAAAGCCGTTTTGTTTATCTTCTTCTGTTTTATAGGATCAGCTTGTAGCTTTTTCAAAGTAACCGTTTGAAAACTGTTGTTGTAGAAATAAGCTTTGCAAGGCAGCTTGTCACCCAGCTTGAAAACCCAGTGCAAACCGGAAGATAAATTGGGACAATCTGGGCAATGAAGCTGTCAAACCCAAAATTGTTTGTTGTTCTGTGATCATTTTAATAGAAAAATGACTATGAATCCCTCACTGTGGGCAGTCTCGAGACTGTAATATCCCCTCATTTTATCCAAAGTGAAGCCCCTGCTGATTACACACTGGATACTTGTATATATGTTTAGTTTGTTTACGATGCATTTCTCTTTTCAGACTGTTGTTTCCATAGTTTGACACTAGAATCTCTCCTTCTTGCCTTTCTTCCCATATAAATCTGATTACCTGATGGTGGGTTGTGATGTTGCCTAGAATGATTGTTTACAATTTTATTCCATTTATCTCTGGATATTCTGTAAATATTGTAATTCATTGTCTTTTTTTAACTTGATAATAAAGTTATCAGATAACAGTTAGCTATGTTGTCCTCTTCTCTTTAAATTTAGTTTGTATTTGCTTTGAAAAACACTGAAGGAGGTTTGGAGCATCATTTTGGTTCAGATGGTTGGAGTGTTACATATACTGATATACTGTGCATCAGGGGTCACCAACCCTGGTCCTTGAGGGCCGCTATCCTGCATGTTTCAGATGTGTTCCTCTTCCAACACACCTGATTCAAATGATCAGCCTATCATCAAGCTCTGTAGAGGTCAGATAATGACCCTCAGGTGTGCTGGAAGAGAGAAGCATCTAAAACATGCAGGACAGTAGCCCTGGAGGACCTGCTGTGTACTGTATGTTTTCTGAACTCAGTGACCAATCGGCCATGAGCTAATGTGAAGGCACGCGCCTGTCTTTGTCGTCTTCTTCGTTGTCTTCATTAGCAGCTTCTCTGAAAAAACTACAGGTCAGATTCACTTCAACATGTATCTGTATCATCCTTGGTACAATGTCTACAAAGTTTGTTCACAGTTTTGAAAAATTTAGATTTTGGAATTTTCGAAATGTGCCTTTACTTATAACCTTCCATATTTTGATGGTTTGTAACATGTCGATGGTTACAGATATCCAGAAGTGACAAAAGTACTCACATTCTATACTTAAGTAGAAGTACAGTTACTTTAGTGAAAAAATACTCTCATAAAAGTAGAAGAACTGCATTTTCTGCTATGAATGATGCTTATTTAACCAGGCAAAATCCTATAGAGAATCATATAATCAAACAAGAATTTTCATGGGTACGGGCACAGGTAAGATTAAATAAAATGCAGGTGGGTAGTGGGCAAGGAAGTGGAAAAAAAAAAAAGATTTATGGATGAAAACAATTTTTAGGACATTTAATGATGATGATCATCTAATGTCACTGTAGTTTTATTTTGAAGTGAACTTCAGCTCTTTTTATATCTGGTGAAAGACGTTATTGAGCAGCGCAGATGACAGATTTCTTGATAGCGTGTGTTTTAAACAAAAAATAGAGCCATTAAAAGTGAGTTAGTGTGTAGATAATGGGTTTAATCAGGGGTCGGGTCCTCTGGTGCTCAGCTTTGCAGGTATGGGCACAGCTTGTACTGCTTCTCTCCACAGCCACTTCTACTGGGAGATGGATCTGCTGCATCCAGACCACAGGACTGGAACACAGAGACAGAACCTGACAACCTCATCCATTCAACTGGGGATTGGTTCTTGAACATGACATGACGCTGAGATACAAGAACATTGGTCCTGCTTTTTAAACATGTAATTAAAGCTTGAAGTGGCTGTTATTTGGATCTTCCTCCACACACAGCAGAAATGTTTGAATAGACATTTCAGGCCTGGCCTTTCTGATAAAAACACATCAACTAAAATATCCCATGTGTCCACTATGTGATGCTTGAGATCATTTACCAAGTACACAGAATGTCATTACCGTGTTTAAGAAAATCTTTTGGATAATGTTCATACAAACAGTTTCAAACAGTTTGAAGAAAAAGAGCATGTCTTTAACATGGTTTAAATCGTATAGTCCACTGTTTTACACAGACCGACTAAAAGGCTGGAATCAACACTTGCAGATGTCTACTGACCTGGATGGAACAGAGGTTGAAAAATAACCATCATAGCTTAAAGCAGTGATCTTTTGCTTTTTCAATGGAATTCTTCATTTTCCAACATGTCCCTGTGGTCTCCATAAAATGTAAATGCTCTGCTTGGCTCTGAATTCTTCATTCGTTCAACTCCACAGGTCCATCTTCAACACTATTTCTGAGTAACGACGCTGGCCCTTTAAATGCATATGAGCCACTTCAGGCCCCGCCCCCTCCAGGTTGTTGGCTGTGCTCCTCTGTCCTGTTCAACCAATAACTGAACATTTTAGGTGATGGGCTCCAAGTTTGGACATACTTTCAGTTTTTCGTACAACCACTGCTGCTGATAAACTATTCTGTCAAACTGGAGAAACGTTTGTGGGAAGTGTTGACCTTATATGTGCAAAGGTTGTGACGTAACTAGTTATAGATGTAACAAATTAAGAAGGAACTGAAACAGCTTGTAGAAATCCACAGGATTTTTGCCAAAAATGACAATAAAGATAGTTTTGCAGCAGCTGGAAGGTTCAAATTCAAGCTTTATGAACTCTTAGGGTAGCCTAGAAATCTAGACCAGAAGAAAATATTCTTGCTGAGCTTGTGGTCTAGCATCACATGGTAGGAGCCCATCATTGGTCCGACACAAAGTATGTCAGACCAATCAAAACGCTCTGTCTGTGTAGTGAGTCACTGGGGCGGGCTTTGCACGATGACGACAGGGCTGTGTGAGGGCGAGATAGGACAACCATAGAGAGCAACGAAGATGGATGTGGCTAACGAACCACGCTTGTTGTCGTCGATTTTAAGTTAAGAGTTTTAAGAGTTCGACTTGAAAGTTGAGCAGAAAGACACACTCAAGTAATTAGTTTTTAAAAAAAGATGGATTTGCTGTTTTACGGTAACAGTCTAATATACCAGCTGGCTCCGCTTGTAGCTCTGAATACGTCACACTGTCTGTTGCTCTGATTGGTCATAGAACTGGCCTATTACGTGCAGGAACAGTTTGAACGACAACAGTAGAATCCACCCACAGGCTTCAGCTCTGTCAGTGATCCCATTCCAGACTGTACAGTTCATGGATAGTTTGGCCTGCCAGGCTACTATTAGGGTCCAAATGCACAAAGAAATGACCCACAGACTGAGAAAAGTGGGTTTATTAAATCTGAGCCTTTAAAACTGCTTTTTCCAACTGTCCTTTTTCCACTAACCTTTTGAAGTCCCCTCATATATGACTGATTTCCTGTTTCCAATGGTGCCACTTGGACCATAGCTCAGTATTGTTGCCTAGATGTGTTCTGGGATGGACTCTAATCAAATATGAGAGGTTCAGGCTGTTTGGACCTCATACATCTGAGCTACAGCTGCTTCCTCAGTTTGCACCGCAGAGCAGCTTTCAGTTTCATGGATGGTTTTACAGCAGTTTTATCTGTTTCCATCATGATGGTCTGTAGACGACAATAACCACATTTGAAATATGGAGAAGTGAGTCAAGAAACTCTGCAAAACAAAACTGAAACAGTGGGACCAAAAGGCTTTATCGTACTTCTAACTGTGTGTGAACTGTATGTGAAGCTTACCAAGACCACAGACCAAATCCTATAAAATGCTAAACTTATCACCATGTTTCGTTTTTAGGCCTCCTAATATGGGATTCCTTGTAAAGTTTAAAAAAAAAAAAAAATCCTTTCCGTGCCACTGTGTGAACATATTGTAACTTTCTATGAACTTTTTAAATTTTTCTGCTGATGTGATATCACGTAGTATCACCTCCTCATGTGTGAGATTCTGCATCTGTGGTGCTCTAAATGAGTCGATACAGCCTGAGAGCAGATGCCAGAGGATTAAAATTCACTTATAAGTGTTAAGTGTATATGCACTTCAGTTTTCAAGGATATCAAAAGTCTGATGCAACTACTCTACAAAACTCAAGTACTATCTGGTTTATTTATTTTCTATCTGCATAATCCCTCTAATGCCTTGTTTCTGCTCGATGATTCTCCTGTTTGTGTATTTTGTAGCGGAGACAATATGGCTGAGAGTTAAAGATCACCACTTCCACCTCTTAACATGAGAGTCATGTGACCATGTCAGTGTTTATCCACTTCCTCCCAGATCCCACATGGTGAATGTCAAAGCCATAAACAGACATGCAAATTCTACAGAAGGAAAAACAGTCCTTTTCCTGCCTAAGACTATACTGGGTTTACTAAACTAAATGCCATGATGCGATTCTAAATGTATTATTGTGGCATTACAGAGATGCCTCAACCTGCAAATCATATTTTACAGATTTAAGGGATGGAGCAAAAGTGATTTAAAGTAAAGTTCACTTTTATTATCCCCATAAGGACATCCAGCCTCTGTATTTAACCCATCCTGGTACATACTCAGGGAGTAGTGGGATAACACCTCCAGGTCTATGGCAATACTTTAGTCAAGGGCCCTGACAGTACAATTAACCTAATTTCTTCTATTCTATTCTATTCTATTCTATTCTATTCTATTCTATTCTATTCATCTTTATTATCTCTCTCAGTGAAAATCCATCCATTTTCTGAACCTGCTTTATCCTCACTAGGGTCACGGGGGTCACATGGAGCCTATCCCAGCTGCTTAGGGTGAAGGCGGGGTACACCCTG
>JAQQZY010000005.1:57251640-57262114 GCA_030068375.1 Ostorhinchus rueppellii
CAGACACGGGGAGAACATGCAAACTCCACACAGAAAGGTCCCAAGGATCGCCCGGGAATCGAACCCAGGTCCTTCTTATTGTGAGGCACGAGTGCTAACCACGAACATAACATGAACAAATATGAACAACCTGAAAATTGTTGAGTAAAAGTTATTATATTGTTATATTACGCCTTACTTCATCATTTATACATGTGAATCACAACTTGGAGATCAGAGTGGATCTACAAACACACACAACATTAAATAACCTCAGAACATTATTAAAATTCCACATACTTCTCTTGAGAGATTTCAGGTTATTCACTTTTTTTAAAAATTTTTTATTTTATTTTATTTTTTTTTATAAAAGGCTAGTCTGTAAATGCAAACATTTTTGTGTAATTTTACTTTTTTTTTTTTTACACTAAAACAAAGAGAAAAAATGGGCAGTTTTCATTATTTACAGGTTATTTAGATTGAATTGGCCTAAAATAATTTTAACATCCATGACTGTTTATATCTTCAGTGTCATTTTTACCTTTCATACATTCATCCCAGGGGCCGGATTGAACTCTTTGGCGGGCTGGATTTGGCCCCCGGGCCGCATGTTTGACGTCTGTGACCTACTGGAAAATGATAGTTGGTTGAAGGTCATCCAGTTTGAAGGTCAACATTTGCACTAATTGATCTGTCGCTGAAGAAGAATGGACCAATGATCCAACAATGTGATTAAAAACATTAATAACCACTGATACATAGAACTAATCTGATGAGCAGAACTCATCAAATGCGTTTATAAAATATTTTTTTAATTGTACAGACACTTTGTGGACACTGAGTTAAAGTAGTGGAGTTTTCTCAAAAACAGTACAGACCAGACTTACAGGGAGATGAAAAAATAACAGATGCGCTTACGTCACATTCACCTGTAGGGGGCGACAAAGACCCAAAGTTGCAGCAAGTCCGTTAGTAAGCTCTATGTGTCTGAGCTGATGAGTCCATATCTACAGATTCTAACAACATTTGAAATAATGACTAGAACACTTTGACCTCTGCAGACAGTTGAAAAGCAGAAAATATGGAAATCATTTGCAGTTGATGACAGTCCATTCTCATCCAAATCTGTGTTGCTTTAATGTTCTTTTTCCGTCAGTCCAGGGGTCTCACAAGTATAGGACACCTAGAGCAGGGGTGTCAGACATGTGACCAGAACCAGCCCACCAAAGGGTCCATTCTGACCCGTGGGAAGAACGTGTGAAATGCACAAATGATAGTTATTAACAGTCAAAGGTGTCAAAATACGTTTAGTTCAGGGGCCACGTTCAGGCCAGTTCTACCTCAAGTAGATCAGAAAAGTATAATAATAGTATAATAATATAGAACTGATGAACTGGTGTTTCTGTGTTAGTGTAAAAAATGTAAAATTACACGATGGACATGTTTAATATTCCAAACTATCTTTTCACAAAAAGCTGAACAACCTAATAATAAGTGGAAATTGAACAATCTCCTACCTGTTACTACATGTTTTGTGTGTTCACTGTGATCTGTAAGTTGTAATGTACATGTGTAAATGAAAAGATGAACAAAGAAAAAACAGGAGAAAAATGTGGAGTTTTTATTTTCTCAGTTATTATGTTATTATTTTACTGGTCAGGCCCACTTTGGCTGTAAGTGATGACCCCAGAACTAAAGTAACTTTGACGCCCCTGACCCAGAAAAACCATGAAATACTGTAAACGCTTTAAAGTAACGGTCATAGATTTACATTTCTAAACATCTTTGCCTACAGGTATCAGTTTTTCACATCAGATATGGACTATTTAAAATAAAACATCAACAATCATCACTTAAGCTGACCTGGAAAATGAACAAGGTAATCCTAAAAAATACTAACAAAGAAAGAAAACTGACATAAAGACAGACTCCAAACAGATGTTTTAAACCTTTTAGTGACATAAATTGCATTAAATTTGGCTTTTCCATATCCTGATGTAAAAACTGACAAATCCACCTTTTAAAGCTGAGACTTTATTCTTTCTTCATTGTCTATATTTGATTGAAATCATTGCATTTTACAACTTCATTATTAGAATCTGTAGAAAATGCTGAGTGGTTTTTGTGGGTATGAAGATAACAGACAATTATAGAAGAAATAATTCTGTTTATTATTAATAAAATCGAATTAAAGTCGGCTTCTGTTTGTGTACCTGAAGGTTTTGAATGGCTATGGAAATGATGGTTTTGGGCCTTGAAAACCATGGAAAAGCTGTAATATTCTGTTTGTAGAAGTGTAAACCAGGTCAAACAGTGCTGTTATTATTCATCTGTAAGAGCATTTTCAGTTTAAATGGACCTTTAATGCTGCAACTCTGACCAAGCTGGAACACATCTGCCACATTTTCTTGTGAAAAATGTCCCATTTCTGTCTGTGAAAAATATTTGTTAATAGAAATGCTCCTAGAAGACACAGAATGACACACTGGCACACTTTACCTGCTTTCTGTTCTTCTATTGTTTACCACGGAGCTCCGGCTACAGTAGATTTGGTGTCACCATTGAATGTCAGCCAGTACCTCGGTTGTCTTCCCCTTTCTTCCCCCTGACAGGTGAAAAAACAGAAACCCGTGGAAAGCGGACAGTGCAGGAGCGTTTTTTTTTTTAATCCCTTTTTTTTTCAGCAGCAACATTGTGTCAGTTTGCCTCCGGCAATCTCATTATTGTGAGGAGGCTATTGTGTGTGAGCTGACTGAGCCATTACTGTCATTTAAATGTGCTTCTCCATTACACTATTATGGAAGCTAACAATTAACTAATTACATTCAAGGAAACAACTTAACATGAATCAAATATCCTTTCTTTGGACTTTCATAACAATATCAGAGGTTTATCTCTACTTTTGTAAACGATAACATCATAGAAAACATTGAAGCTTCAGTTGTATAAAGTCCATCATTTATTATACTGTAAAATACAAAACATTAACAAAGCATTCATATTTACAAATGTACAAAATTTAAGATTATATTACATATTTTGGCTATAAACAAAAAAATCTTTGTTCAGAGTTATTAATACAAAAATATGTATGTCTCATATAAATTATTGCACTTTGCAACTGCAGTGCATTGAAGATTGCCATCACCATTTACCTGTGTTCACCTGATTTAAGTCAGACTGTGGAAGAGAGGTTTCCAAGAAACACAAACAACCATATGGCACTTTTTCATAGCTTTCACCCTTTTTCTTTGGTACCTTTTCATTAAAAACCCTTCTTTAGAGTCACTGAGCACCATTAAATTAATATTGTACCTGAAATTAATGGCATTGCAGGTGAAACACTATATATATATATATATATATATATATATATATATATATATATATATCCTCCTTTTAATACAGTATTTAGGACAGTGTGTAGTTATCAGAGCCTTTATGGCATGTTGCTGGTAGAAGGCCTCTGGAGATGTTTGTCTGTTGCTCCTGGTTTCCCTGACAAAAATACATTTCCAGTTAAATGTTGTTGGCACCTGGTGATCCAAGTTTTGTCGGTTAAATAAGACAAATTCCAGTTTGGTCCCTTTCACAAACCACCATGACTGAAAGGTCTCATCAAGTCACCTTCACAAATGCCAGAGGATGGGATCAGTCTGGAGAGAAACTGTAGTTTCTCAGGGGAGTTTTGCTCTTTTTTTCTCTTTCTTTTAGCCATGAACACCACAGCTTGTCTTGTTGCTTGACGACGGCATGAAGGCATGTTTTTGGTTTCTGAAAAGTGTAGTTCACAAGTTTGTTTAGCTAACATGTTTAATATATTATTTGGAGCCTTCATCCACCATCCAGTCCGTCTCATAAGTGCCTCTTCATGTGCAGAGCCAGGTGGTCGGATCTGGAGAAAGCCCGGTCACATTTCTGACACTGAAAGGGCCGGTGTCCCGTGTGCTTCCTGTAGTGGCGTGTGAGCTCATCCGAACGTGCAAACTTCCAGCCACAGCCCTCCCAGTCGCAGTGGTAAGGCTTCTCCCCTTTGATGGAAACAAAACACACACATGGAGCATTTTGTGTTGAGGTTAAAATGACCCAACCTTCTCTAGCTTGAATAAAAAAAGAGGTCCATCCTGTCCTACAGCTAGTGTATAAAGGCCAAAGTAATCAGTCTGAGCGTTGTGTTTGAGCAGGGATCAGTATCAACCTGTTTCACTACACCTGCCAAACAACACCCCGGCCCCACCCCCCACCTATTAATGACTCCATACTACAATGTAGTGGCGCATCATGTGTAACAGACACTGGGATCTTTTTGTTATTAACTGTCTCCAAACAATGGAAATGGTCTTAAACTGTTAAATAACTCACCTAAAAAGAACTAAAACTCATGATATCATATCATTTAAAGCACAAAAAAAAACATGTTACAAACACAGTGGAGCAGTGGTATACCTGTGTGTGTACGGTGATGTGCTTTAAGGTGGGAGCTCTTTGTGTATGTTTTCCCACAGCCGATGTAGTCACATGTGTGTGTGGCGATCCTCTTCCTGGGCCAGGAGCGCCTGCCACGTTTAGGCTTCGGTTCCTCCGGCAAGCACTCCCCACTGGAGATCATGAGTGGCTCTGTGGGAAAAAGAAACCCTAGTCAGCATCACTACATCGGATAGTACTAGAAATTAAATGAATAAAAAAAAAATTCTACTAATTATGTACAAAAACAGTCAGATCTTGCAAGTAAAGGAGGTCGTTATTCCTATAAAATACACTCCTCAAAATAAATTACATAAAAACATGAAATCTGTAAGTGGAAGACCAATGTAAGATTACAGATTTTGAACTCTGGGCACTGACACAATAAAAATAAAACTCAGATATTCACAAATGGTTGGTTTCAACATAGTTATATATTAATAGATACTGGGTCATCTCTTTTCTTTCACCTCCTTTTACATGAATGTACATACTTTGTTACCACATTGTTATAGCATGTAAAATCCACAAGCATTGTGTATAAAGTAAGTCTAAATGATGCCTGTTTTCTGTTGGCAGTGGAACTCACCTTGATATGATAAAGAGGATGGCTGAGGGTAGGAGGTGTATCCCTGTGGGGGGCTGTGGTGGTATCCCTGTGGAGGTAAAGGCATCTGAGAGTGGGGATGACCCAACACTTGATGCTCCCGACCCAAAGGGTGATCTGGGGAGAGCGAAGAGGATGAGGATAACCTGGTCCCAGTCATAGCTCGTCCTCCGCCACCAGTGAAGCCGTGTAGATCTAAGTGACCAGGCCGCTGCTGGGTGCCCCTGCTCTGGGAGTTTACCACCCCCGCCAGGTGTAGGTCCATGGGCTGCGAGATGGTGCAGTTACTGGGGTTTTCCTGCTTTATCCGGTGGCATGTGAAAGATGGGGAGACGCGTAAAGGAGCCGGGTCTGAACCGGCACTAACACAGGCCTTGCTCACACTCACTGTTTGGTTGTACTCTCCCATGTCCATTGTTGTCTTCACCACAAACTTGCCATGGAGGCTGGTGGGGTGGAGGTACGCCGGGTCCAGTTCAGGTCTCATGAGCTCTGCAACAAAGCCCCCAGACGGTGAGACATCATTGATATCTGGAATGGTGTATAGTAGCTCACTGGCTGTGCCCTGAGGGGAGGGAAGAGGGTAAGAAGACGAGAAGGATCCAGGTGAAGGAGACAGGGCCTGGGCAGAGCTGCATGCCATGGCTTCCTCCTGCTGCTGCTGTTGTTGTTGTTGTTGTTGCTGCTGCTGCTGCAGCATGGAGTTAGACAGGATGAAATCATAATCTAAGTCCAGGTCTGGCTCTGTGTCCTTCTTGGACATGCTGGGGCTTGTCGCACTGGTGGCAGTGGGATGGTTGGGGTCGGAGCAGCTACTTCCGGTTGGCACACTGGGTCTCTTAAGACGGGACAACTCCTCCTTCCATCTCTAGAGGAAAGTTACAGACATGTTACTGACTCTACTGCTGTTTGTGTCAATACATAATACTCAATTTAAAGAGAAACAAATGTGGGTCTGTAATGGAAATGATTGTTATGACAGCTTTACTGAGCAGCTAAGTCTGGAGGAACATGTGTCCTTGGCACTGAGCTTGAATACAGATTTTCTAAAATCTCCCAAAAAGAAAAAAATAACTGTAACAAAAAGATTAGGAGTGGCATGTAGTAGATGAGTATGGTCTACAGGGACACATGATGGTTAATAGAGAAGAACAGTAGTTCTAATGCTGGTCTTTACATCTCATCCATTCTGCAGTCTGAATTAAATAGGGTTGAAGTGCACCAATAAATCACTTTTGATCAGGGCATTTGCAGGGATGGTGTGGTACCCTGTGTGCGCCTCATTTACTGTGTCCATGCACACTAAACCCGTACTGGAGGAGCCCATGTAAACCGGTGCACGCCCCAGCAGAGCGCAGTGTCAGGCTGTGGCTGTGCCCAGGGGAACAGGAGCCACACACGGGAGAGCAGCTCCACTGTAAATAAACGGCATCCTCTGCGCCACAGGCGGGTATTTAGGATTACAACCAGAGTTAGGAAATGACCAAAGGCTACTCACTAAATTGGCACTTCCTATGGGTTCACTCTTGACAGTGGGGCCGCTGGCAAATGTGGATATGGATGGCAGAAGCGTCCCACCTAATGCCATCTCGACGTCATTTGGAGGCTGCCTGGAATTAAAGAGAAAAAAACACCGTAAATCCTTCTGAGGTGGTTCTTGGAGAGCCTGGTACAGTCCACCAGAAGGGATAAAAAGTTTCTCAAACGTCCACACCTCATCAATGAAAATATAGATGTGGAGTCCTGTCGATCGGTCCGTGATAGGAATGGCTGTGTTTGCTTAAATGTTCCGTTTTGTTGAAGTTTCTGTCCGTGCTATACTGCGTTCCCAAACATGCCGGCGCTGATGGGCGCGCCGACTCCACGGTCACTCAATGAAATGTGGAAACAGGTCTGGAGGGGAAGACAGAGTGGCGTCGCACGGGGGGGAATCCCTCGCGCCTGTTGCCATGCAGAGACCGGCAGGCTGAAGTGAGAGCACCGCCTCAGTGGTATCCCTTAAATCCACAGTCCCGGATCACAGGACACGCCCCACGTTACCGGGCAACGTGAAAAACATAGCGAAGAAGAGAGAGAGAGGGTGAGAGAGGTTTGTTTGTATTCACATAGCAACAGTATAACTCTTAACTCCTTCTGTCTGTCAAATGTAGGTGAAAAGCGCATCTTTACAGACGCTATTCACACGGAAATAACAGTGGCTGGTGTTTTCATGGTTTTGTTAGGATTTTAGGAGTTTCACCTGCTGTTCCGGACTTCACCTGGACCGGTACCTGCAGTTAAACCGGCCCCAAGCGGTCTGCGGGTTAGCCAGGCGGGTAGTTAGTCAGCCCCGAGGGTCGGAAAATTAAACAGATTTTTAGCTACATTTAGGAAAATAAAATAACCTGTGTCAAGTGTGTGTGTGTGTTTTTTTAACAGAATAGAACTGTATGTCTTCATGCTGCTTGTCGTCCATGTTTGTTTTAGAGGAGAGACACCGATAAACTACATGTTAAGGCTGATTAAAAAGAACACCTTTGGATTCCCAAGTCAAAACGAACAAGACTTCTGCTTCCAATGGGTGTAAATGTGGATGTTTGACAAGAAAAAGTACTTTAAAATCAAGATATCATACGCGGTTCCAGGTCATACGTGGATTTGGACGCATTCAACAATTACTATGATAGATAGCCCCTGATGCATTATGGGTAATCCCGCTTGTTTTATGTTATTCTTTCACAGTTAGGCTCGTGATATACTGTTTCCAAGCTAAACATGGATTTCAAGAAAAAAAAAAAAAGTGGTCTCTAGCCACTCAGGTTGTTTAAATATTTTTGCAAGAACTGCTGCCATAAGCTCATAAACACATACAAACACACTCAGATGATGACATTAAATCTACATAAACACTGTCCAGTTTTATCCCAGTTATTTCACCAATTATACCAGTGATCGTAGGAGATTGTTCCTTTTCCAGTCTTGTCCCTAACAAACTCTAAATAAAACATTTACCTGTTAAAAGACAAGGTGATGTAGCGCATAAAAAGAGGCAATATTATATGAAGACAAAAAAAAAAAAAAAAAACTCACCTGAGCTGGGAACATTAAGATGTAGCTGAGTGTGGAGTTTGAACTGGTCCCAGGCAGTGTTTGCTCAGAGCTCGCGAGCTAACACAGTCCTATCCAAGATAATTAGACACACTGACTCAAGTGTTCAGTGCAAGAGCAAACAAAGCAGAGCACTGATCCTGCTGCATCAGGATCTTGTCCGTTAGGCATGTCAGCAAACATCCCGTCGTTCCAGTAGGACACAATTATGACAAGTGTCTGTGGGTATCTCAGTGCAAAGTTTACAACTGCATGAATGCATATTGCTTAGGTAGGCAAACAAAAGCCCTTGGGAAAAAATATAAACTATAATACTGGTTGAACTTTGTAAATAGAGAGTAGATCCTGTTGGGCACCTTGTGTTTAACCCATGAAGGCCCAAACATCCAACACAGACCAAAATCATCTACTCATGTAAACTGTTTAATACCTGTTGATCCACTAACCTTATCAACCCATGCAGATGATTGGTGTCTGTCGTCTTTTCATGGTCGTGGACATTCAGAGCCTCTGTAGTGGACCCGGAAACACTGTCATCTTCTCCAACATTGATTCACCAGTAAAACCCATAGAGTTGGATCAAAGGCCGTGGATGGACACATTAGATTTATGTTCAGTTTATAATATATTTTCCTGAAGAAGTCACTTTTTCTGCAGTTTTTCTGTTTTAGATTTAATGACCCTTAACATTTATCTGAGCTTTTATGAACATCTTATGATCTGTAAATGAAATGTAGGAAAATATCTGATTCTCACTTTAAAAAAAAAAAAAGAAAGAAGCAAAATACTGAGAATAATATTGTACTAAATGGTAATAAATCACTTAAGAAAAGTTAGATATAGAGAAAATTTCACTTGGGAACTGACACGAAACTAGCACTGGGTCTTCATGAGTTAATTGTTTGATGTATCTACTAATAGTTAGTTTAGCACTAAGAACAAATAGGTAACCCGTATTGTTTTGAATTTATTCCTGCAATTGCATGGTGAGGAGCGATGGCTTTAAACCTGCAGTGTTTGCATTACATCTTTTGTTTTTGAAGACCTGCTTCCTACAACAGGTACAAACATAATGGAACCTATGTTATTATATCCATACTCTTTATAGTGCAAAATAAAAGGTTTGAAAATGATCCTGGAAACAAAAGATTGACTTTTGACAACCGAGGTGCTTAGCTTTGCAATAATGACAGAGAAAGGAGCCAAAGAAGAAAAAGCAGAGGATAAAGGAAGCGAAGATGACACCACCGTGTGCTTTTCATGACACAAAAAAATGAAGTCATGGTCATTTAGTAACACACACCGACTGCTTGTATGGAATATGTTAATGTGTCACTTACAATAAACTGGATGTAGGGTGTAGTGAGAGACCAATGTGCAATACTCAGCCCACAATGAATCATTAATACAACACAATCAGATATTGGCATTATGTTAAAGACACTGATGACGTAACAGCAACATTTGGATGTGGAAAAATAGTGCTAATGTTTTTGTATCAACAGAGTGGAGCTAACTCGATACTGGAGATGTCATAGCTTCCTCTAACTGACTTCAACAATTGTCCTAATGATGTGGTCGTACAGATGTAATGACACATAAAGAGAGGATAAAAGGCATCTGAAGTCACCTGTCTTGAAAACAAGTTTTGTTTTTTTTTGTAGATGAACTCAAGTGTTTTTCTTGGCAGAGTGAAGAGTTTCAACATTCTTGGTTTTAGCATTTCCAAAACACTCTGGATACAGCTGACATATTTTGAATTAGAGTAACTCACACCGAGGTGAAACACAGTTGATTATACAATAATACAGCTGTGAACAACATGTAAGCAGTGTCAATAGTCAAATAAGTCAACTCTTTTTTTTTTGGTATTTTCCTCTGGTATGAATGTAACTGACTTGAATTCCACCAGTGGTCCCAAAGTCAAGTTCCCTTTCCTGGAACCCATTCAAGTGAATATGAATACCAGCGGATCATACCGCCAGATATTGAGGTTTTCACTGCTCTCTTCCAGATGCTGTTCAGTAATTAAAAAATAGCTTTCATTCTTTCCTCAATTATTGAAAGCTGAGTGAAGTTTTCTTGTTTCATAGTGCGGTACTTCCCTCCATTGCACCTCACATTATTTATTTGGAGTGAATTTGTATCTATTTTGTTATGGGGTTTTTTTTCTGATATTTTGCCCTCAAACGGCTCAAACAACAAAGAACTAGTAGGAGGCCAAATCCAGTAATAATTTCTTGTAGTCGAATATTTGTGGGGTTTTGTGTGTGTGTGTGTGTGTGTGTGTGTGTGTGTGTGTGTGTGTGTGTGTGTGTGTGTGTGTGTGTGTGTGTG
>JAQQZY010000005.1:57537379-57547576 GCA_030068375.1 Ostorhinchus rueppellii
CTCTCTGACCTCCTCTCTGGTCTTCCTCCCCTCTGACCTCCTCCCTGCTCCTCTTCCTCTCTGCTCTTCCTCTCTGCTCCTCTCCTCTCTCCTCCTCTCCTCTCCTTCTCTCCTCTCCTCTTCCTCTCCTCTCTCCTCCTCTGCTTCTCTCCTCCTCCTCTCTCCTCTCCTCTCTCCTCCTCTTCTCTTCCTCTTCTCTTCCTTCCTTCCTTAGAACACTAAATACCTCCCTGTACATAAACCAAAGACACATTTTAGACCCAGTTCAAACTGTGAAACCTAAGAACTGGAGTCTTTAACAGGCACTCCTACACCCCTCCCTCCCTGCTTTAGCTAGGCATACATGCCTCCTTCCTCCTCCCCCTCCCCTCTTTTCCTTCCTGGCAAAGATGACATGGCAGCAGCGGCCATCGCTCAGTATCACTCGGTGTGAATGGGCCTCCTCAGTAAAAGTGAGTTCCAAAGAGGGTCCGGGGAGAGGGATGGCCCACGTAGTCTGCCCCTCACGATTTCCCTGGCAAGAAAAGAAGCGTTCCTCCTTCGGCCCCCCTCGTGTTCCCTCCTTCCTTCGCTCCCTCCCTCAGGGGTCCTGACAAAAGAAACATGGCTCTCCCAGAGGCCTGCTGCTGACCTTCTAATTCACTCACTCTGTAAATATGTCTGAAGAAGAACATAAAAAGGGCAGAGAGGAAGAAGAAAGAGAGGGGAGGGTGGCAAAGACTTGAAGGCAGCAGGAGTTGCACCATAACTTTCTTGCTTGATGTAGAATAACTGAGTCCACCATGTTTTTTCTGTTTGTTTAGATGGATTTTACAGTTTCAGGAAGAAGACGTTTGAGAACCTGAAAAAGTAGAAGGAGCTTATCAGATACATTTAGAAAAAACATCATCTCTTATGCTAGTTTTAAAAGAAAATGTTCCATGTTTATCCGTCTTGGAAAGCCAAGACTATCCAGGCTGGAAGGAGTTAAAGTGAGCTGCGACAGCGACAAGCGCAAATGCAATCTAGGCTGCCTGCCAGGCTAGCAGCTCCAAAGCTCCTCTCGCTGGCTCACGTCATCAGCTTGGAACAGAGCAGAGAGAGAGAGAGAGGGAAGAAGAGAAGGAGAAAAAGGAGGGGGGGGGGTGATCTGAGTTTGAGCCGGGCTGAGGGCAAAGCTCAGGGGGTTTGGGTTCAACTAGGAGCTGACATCAAGGGAGATCTTCAGAAATGGAGAATTGGTGTGGTGTTAAGGAGGCGCTGTGTTGTTCGTTATGAATGTGTGCAGTGTGAAAGGTGGACGTAAACCTTCAGCTGCCCCTTTGAAAGTTTCACTGGAAAAATACTGAAGGACGGGATGTTTTTGGCTGTTGTTTCCATGAGTGAAAACAGTCAGATAAGGTGAAAGGATGGCATAAATGGAAGTGGACATCTGACTGGCAGCTTTGGTCCATCGTGTCAACCTGTGGTCAAACACAGGAGCACTGAGGATCAATACGTGGCTCGTGTGTAAAAGTATGTTGTTTACAGTAACGGTGGCTGATGCTTGATTTTTAAAGGGTGGATGGAAGAGTTTGGAGCAGGAAAAAACATCCAGTATCACTTGTTCCTGGGCTTAAAAAAAATCTAAACTGCTTTCTTTGACTTGATTTGAAAATAGATAACCTGAAGTTAACATCAAACTTCATTAATCAATCAGTCAAACCGGCCCTGAACATCCAACGAACCATAAAAGGAGGATAAATGTTTGTTTTCAGCCAGTATTTTCCTTCAAAGAGCGACGAATAATATTATTTATCAGTCATTATTGGAGCCAAGTTCTGCCAATCCTGAGTTTGAAAAGCATCCTATTGGCACCAATTAATGACCGGTGCCCGGTTTAGAGGGCAGTTATACGTTCATGCTCTGACCGGGCTCTTATTGGATGTGTAGTAGCACTTGTGTGTTTGGTGGTGGCATGCCTACTGGTGCCATCGGGGACTGACCCAGAGTGCCTGTGTGTAAGGGGATCCAGTCGGGCTGCGGTGACACACACACACACACACACACACACACACACACACACACACACACACACACACACACACACACACACACACACAGTCAGGCAGATAGAATGACCTGGTGCGAGCCCTGGCGCACAGCCGACTGTCACACAGGCACTTCCTCCCACTGCAGGTTAAATTTAGGCTGAGTTGTATTCTTATACCACCAGCCAGTCACTTCACTCCACAGACAGTCGGCCGGGGCCTTCAGTCAGTCAATTAGTCATCCGGTGAATCGGCTGGAGGTATAACCTTCATCAGGGGCTCTGACAGAGATTAAATTTAGTCCCCGCACCTTGGCTCATTAAATCAAACTAGTTCTGCTGTCATATGGAAGTCCCCAAAGAAACCCAGCATTTTCAGCCCAAGTCAAGTGAAAGAAAAAGTCCGGAAAGTCGGCTGAAAGTTTGAGTCGCATCTTGAAACATAAGATGCATTAGAATTTTTTCAAACGAACCTCCAGCACTCGTCAGGCCTGTTCAGAAACAGAGCAGCCTCAGTCTCCTCATTCCCTGCATTCGTGCCTTGTTTGGGTTAGCAGGCAAAGGAAAGGGCTGCGCAGGATATGACCTCATGTCTTTGAGGAAAAGGCGAGCGGACAGGGAGGCAGCCGAGGCCTCTTCTTGACGGAAAACAAACAGTGGTCTGCACCGAGCAGAAAGGGGGAGGGAGTCAAACCAGAAAGAAAAGCAACAAATGGAACATGTATTCGACTTGTAGGAAGACAGACACGCTAACACTTTCAGTTCCCAGGAACTCTAAGACACATGGAACACTTTCTGCACCATAAAAATGTTTCTGTTTTGTTTTTCTCCCTTGATTTTTTTTCTTTTGTTACTTTTTCCCTAAGAGAAGGAATGAAGAGCGAGAGAGAGAGAGAAGATGGCGGCTTTGGGTGGAGGGAGAGATGGCCGGCAGCTCTACTGTGTTCTCTGTAATTTGGAGGCTGTGTGTTAGCCAGAGCAGAGCAGAGCCGAGCTGGGCCGCGCCGGGCCGGGCCAGGATCTCTCATTACTCCCCACTTCCTCTCCTTGCGCGGCAGCCAAGCCGCCTCTTGGCAAGGGACTTAATTTTGGTTTTGGCCGTCCTCTGTTCTCCACCCTGTGTCATTATGCTGCACAAATCGAAAAAACAGCACGAGGAGACAGAGGAGGATGGAGGGAGAAGGGAAAAACAAGAGCGCCGAGCTTGTATGTCAGTGTGTGGTGTGATTCTGTCTGAATATGTCCTCAGATAGAAATGTGTGGTGTTGAACATCTGTGTACGTGTACGTTTAGACCATAGGTGACTGAAAGGTGGGCTATGCAGGTCTGGATGGGAGCCCAGAACAAGACCAGCATTGTTTTGGTTCACAGTGAAGTGGATTTTAACGTTACCTCAGTGTATGAAGATATGAACGAGTGTGTGAAGGAGAGAGAGGGAGCGGGGGGGCGAGAGACAACCAACCCCCCCTTTTTAACAGGATAAAGACAAAAGTGGAAATAACACATTCCTCTAAACCTGTGTGTGTGTGTGTGTGTGTGTGTGTGTGTGTGTGTGTGTGTGTGTGTGTGTTGTCTCCACCCTCCAGCCTGCTCATTCATGGACTCAGTGTGTGTTGTATGTGTTGGGGTGTGTGTTTTCTCTTTTTTATCTTGGACACAGTCGTGCCAGTAGCCACATCTCTATTACAGCACTAGTATAATCATACACACTCATCCTCACACATGTACGTAATTATTAATAACAGAGTAACAACAAAAGCTCTGGATGCACACAACTGGCTCGGCTGGTTGTGTGTCTGTGTTTTGAGGTAATATTTGGTTCCCACGGAAGTTTTAGTGCCACAACAATGCAGGTGGTTGTTGAGCTTGTCTGTCCATCTGTCCGTAGCAGTGCTGCTGATCTTCTGACTGGCGTTGATGACATCATTGTGACGCTCTGCCTGGCACCCCTGTGTCCGAGCAGCTAGTGTTTATTTGTCCTGTCACCCTGGGAAATGTGGGCTGCAGAGGATGGTTGTGTTTTTGTGTGTGCTGATGGTGAACATGATGAAGTGTTTGAATCATAACTCAGGAGGAGGCGCTGCAACAGAACAAAATGTCCTTCGTCTGGAGAAATTTCATTCTGAAGTAGGGGTGGGGGATATATCGAATATACTCCATATATCGCGGGTTGTGTCACGTGAGACGTATGAAATGACTATATCACGACCATCGAGTACAAATTGTCACATAAATGTTTTAAGATGTTTGTATGTAATTGTCTTTGGAGTTCCACTTCCTTTACTCTGCCGTGGCTCCTCACAGCGAGTAGCACACTGGCCCCGCCCAACCAGAAAACTTTCATGCGCACATGCGTGTTTTGTATTAGGAGGGGAGGGAGTGCGCATGGAGAGAGGGAAAAAAAACCAAAAAAACAAAGGGCACCAGCGGGTTTATGAGTCACTGGTAAGAGACACTAATATGGAATACAGAATATCAAGAGCGCGTATCATGTATCACGATATCACGTAGAAATATCGAAATATTGATTTTTAGGCCGTATCGTGCAGCCTTGTTCTGAAGTTTAACAGAGATAGAAGTGGAAGATGCTGGAAAGAAACTCTGAAATGCACCTTCATCTTCTTTATTTGAATCTGAGAGTGAATGTGGTTCCCACCGACTGTCCAAAGACAAAACAAAACTTGTTCAGAGACATTTGGGAAACAAACACCATTATTTCTTGTCCTTATCTCGGCCCAGTCTTGGTCCGTTCACGTAAGACATGGCGTGTCTGCAACTCATTCTCTCTATCTGTGTTTCTGCGAAGAGTCAGATCAGCAGATAGCAAAACTCTGCCACTCCCCTGTGTGGTTTTCCTGCCATCAGGGCCTATTTAGGTTTCATGAAAGGGAGGGGGGGTAGTTGATGTCTGGTTGCATAAGCAGCACCCTAAAAAAGCAACTTCCTCTGTAAACCCACCATGATTTTTGTGCTTATGTTTGAGGAGAGAAGCGCTTTCATATGTGCTGTAGTAAATGAAAGTGTCTCTGTTCAAACTGGGCTTTTCAGTGACTGCAACACGAGGGCAGGTGAATGCGTTCAAGTGCAGGGAAGATAATCCTGCTTATTTTAAAGGGTTGCCTATCACTGAATTTTTTCCCAGAAGAACAAAGCTGTTGAGAGCTCCACGTTGTATGAACTGGAAAAAAAATCAATGAGACCAAATCTTAGGGTGAACACAGTAAGAAATCCCTGTGCTTGTTTCTGTAGACACACACACACACACACACACACACACACACACACACACACACACACACACACACACACAGGCGTGAACATAAACGGCATGGTAGAGAGAACAAAGGGAATGCCTTCAGGGTGACCCTTGACCCTCACAATAGACTTTCCCCAGCTCCAGAGAGGGTGTTGACTTAGAAAATAAGGCACCATGAAGAGTTCTTCCTTCCCCCCTCCAGCTATTTCCTTCACGTCTTCCCCCATTCCTCACCGCAGCCGTTGTGAAGTCTGATGATGACGACAGGGTCATTACATGTCTGAGCTGAGACAGGCGCAAACACACACACACACACACACACACACACACACACACACACACACACACACACACACACACACAAAGCTCCCAGGGATCGATATGAGACAGTTCTCAAGAGCCTCCTCACTATTTACCGATGTTGATAGTGTTGAGTCCAGAAGTAAAGTTCAGCTTGTGTGTGTGTGTGTATGTGTGTGTGTGTGTGTGTGTGTGTGTGTATGTGTGCGTGTGCGCGCAGTGAGGGCGTGGATGTGTTACTCTGACTGTTGACTTCTAAGAATAGTAGTGACCTGGTCTGTGTGTGTGTGTGTGTGTGTGTGTGTGTGTGTGTGCGTGCGTGTGTGTGGAGTCAGACAGAGGTAATGATTAACCTTTCCAGACTGTGTTTCTGGCCCCTGAGAGAAGCACCCAGTCTGTCGTCGCCCCTCCTCCTCACTCAGACGTCCCTCCTCCCACCAACCAAGTCCAATTGTCTCAGTCAGCTCGCATGGCGTCCACTCTTAAAGACAGAGGACCATTAAAATCCACAGGGAGGCTGTGTCTCTTTGCCAAATCCACTCTGTATTTTGCATTGCACAGCAGGTTTATTTAATCACTGATATGTTTGTGTGTATGTGCGTTTGTGTGTGTGTGGAGAGGAAATTATGGTTTATTGCAGCAGCTCTGAGGAAAAAAGACGCCCTGACCCTGTCTCCCAGACCATAAGCTGATCAACCATTAAATACTTGGGGCAATATGTTGTTTTTCATTGTACAATGTTGCTAATGGCTATCATCCACATTAGCTCTCACCAGCTGCCTCTTGCAGTTTCAAGAGAAAACACTTTAATCAGTCTGTTACCATTTTCATGATGCAGGGGCAGTGGAGCAGCAGGGAAAGTAGCATTTTTTAAATTTGAGGTGGGGGATGTGTGGACCCCATGGGAGAGAAGCAGAAGGAGGCAGACCTGCAGCAGACAGACAGGAGCAGAGCAGGGCAGGAAAGGTCTGGGGTGACAGATGGTCTCAGGCTGATGCAGCTTATCTCCTGCAAGGAGCTGCACCGAGACACACAGGCTGAAAGGCCACGGCGCAGACAGCCAGGTGGGCAGGCAGACAGACGGACAGACAGATAGACGGACTAATGCTCTGATAGGCAAACATCCAGAACGCAGACAGACCAACACACAGTTTGTTGTGTATGTGTTCAGAGGCCAGAGCTGATTGAAACTCTCTGGACAGACGGACGGATGGAGTGTGTGCAGACGCTCTGACGACACCGTCTGACACACACACTCACACACCTATGCAAAGAGCACCTGAAATAGTGTCAGACTGTAATGTGAGAAGCGTGAGCGGCGGACACCTCACACCTCGACATACGCAAACACACACACACAAACATGCTCACACGGCGTGTTAAAAATTAAAATTTGGTTAAATGAGCCTTGCAGTTGCAACAAGGTGTGTTGATACTGGCTACTGGCGTTAGAACGTCTGTTTATGTGTGCGCGTGTTCTGTTCTGCAGTGTTACTCATGAGGTGTAAGCTCGTCTGCTGTCAGGACAAGCTGTGAACAACATCTTCTCAAGGCTGTGGCCCACAGATGGAGGAGACTGGCTGTCTGGCTTCCTCTGTGCACACTGAACAGAAAAGGGCTTGTTTTTGTCAGGTACATGTTCTCTGATCGGCTTCCACTTCACCTCTCATTGACTAACTGAATGCTCGGCATATTTAAGATTCTTCCGATGCTGTGAAATGTGCTCTTGTAATGCAGTAGCTTTAATCATATGTAGTTTAAGTCATAACTACGCTGTTTCCTGTAAAATCTCCTACAGGAATCCAGATGAAAGTTTTCAAAGCTGCGGGGAAATACTCCAAATTATGTCTCATAATGATGTGTTCAGTTTGAGCCAGACCCATCTGTCAGTTTGGCCACTTAATCGATTTAACACTTTACAAAATATCACTCTGAGCAGAACATGGCTCCAACAGTAGCTTCACTACTACAGTTACTGCCTTTGGCATAAAATTAGAAATGAAAACTTGCCTATTTAATGATATACTGATTGCTGTCTTTGACTCTGTCGTTGAATATGTTACTGGTTTTCTTCGATGTTCAGTTCAGCAGTTTTCCTGTATCTGATAAAGACTTGATTCATAACAGGGTCTAACTTTTTCTTGGCGCTACGATGGACTGATTAACCAGGTATCGGCACCTCAGCCACAGTCTGCCTCTATTTTCAGGGTGACTTTTACATTGGGCACATAGAGTTTAAAACATACTGGTTTGATCTACAAAAAGACACTATCCTGTTGCATTATGGGAAGTGTAGTATCTGGTGTTTGGGTGCTCGACCCACACGAGAGACTCAGATTCAGCAGATCTTTGTTCCATCGATTTTGATCATTGACTTCTAAGCCTGTCTCTGGCAGGTCCCCCAACTTCTATGTTTTTGCAGTAACCCTTAAAAGTTTATGTTTGCAAGTTCTATCGACTGAACTTTGAATATTTAAGTAGGTCTGTGCTTCAGCGGAGGATGTAACTACTTTTACCTTCACCAAAAAGATTTGTGCACAGTACTTCCTTCACCCTGACATGAATGTGGTTCTCACTTGCTTCCAGTCTGAGCTTCACAGAGGAGAAGAGAGGGAGGGAGGGAGGGAGGGAGGGAGGGAGGGAAACGGGGCACTGTAGTCCTGAATAGCAGGGTGTTTTCAGGCTGCAATGACAGGCTCAGACAGGCAGCCGCTCTAATGACCTCTGACGCCAGGCCCTGTCTCTGTCAGCAATAACAAACACACACACACACACACACACACACACACACACACACACACACACAGAGCCCCACAGGTGAGCTCCACCAGCAGGCCCTCTGTCAGCTGTTAAGAAAAGTCCAATGTTTTCTTATCAACCCCGGCTGTTCCTGTACGTACATGTAAAACAGGCCCAAGAGCGACAACCGGGGCTCGGATCGGAGACACTTTATGACATCAGCTCGAGACACAAAGGACACTTTTGGTCTCTTATCTCCAAGATAAATACTTTATTTCCCCCCTCTCTCCGTTTAGTCTGAGGTAGATAGCTGGGTACTTAGCTCCCCCAGCACCCCGTGAGGATGGATTTACGATAAACTCCCCGAGGCTCGGCCCTGACCAACTTCAAAGAACACAGCCCCTCTTGTTTTATGGAAAGCATAGTTTCTCCCCCTCCCTTCCCTTGCCTTGCCTTGCCTTCCCTCCTCTGTTTATGTCTCTCTTCCCTCAGTGTTGTCTTTTTCCTCCTTTTTTTCTTCTTTCTCTCTGTGTCTAATGAAGCCTAATGACAGGCCACATCCAGTCTGCTCGGGACGGCAGCGATCCTGCTACATTAACATTGCAGTTTGTCTCAGACGGGACCTTCCAAATTACCGGTTACAGTCACTGCTACCGCCAGATAAAACCAAGGAGGGAGGGGGTTGGGGTCGGATGGGAAGGACCTAGCGAACTGAAATGGTTCTGAGAGGGGCTCTGTTCATGTTTTTTTTCCCCTCACATATATTTCCCCTCTTTGGAGCTCTCTTAACCCTTGAATGTGTCTTTCATCGAGGTTGGATTTGAGCGCTCGACTCTATGCGTGTTTCGGTCTGGGAGGAAGTCCCAAAAATATTGTTGAGCTGTTGACAGGAGCTGCAGCAATTAGGTGATGACCCTAAAAGCACAGGAGACGCTGTGAATCGGGAAAGGAAGCGAAGTTGCAAAAGTAACAGTCCAAATATGTGAAAAGCATTCCTTCTGGTCCATACCCCGTCCCCTCCGCCCCCTCTTTCTTTCCTCTCGCTCTCTCTCTGTCTCCCTCTATTTCCCTTGCGCCTGACTGGCTCCCACTTTTCTAGCTGGGAGTAGCTGGGAGCCAGATTTCTGTGGAATAGAGATATGAAAGGGGGAGAGGGACGGCGCAGGAGGCACAGTAAAGGGAGACGTGAGAGGGAGGGAGGAGGCGGAGGGGTTTGGAAACTGGAGCATGGCCAATGCTACACTTCTTTTACGCTCAAGGGGAAACTTTAGATCGGAGAGGCTGGGCTTGTCAACGATTCCGACACCAGGGTTTTAGAGTTAATGGCCTGCGTTGCTTGTCAGCTAAACACCATGTGCTTCAGTGTAAAGAGGGGAACGCTCGTGTGAAACTGGCTCCTCGTCTTTGAAGAATATGAATTATGTGATGTCTTTATTTCCTGCAGCACACTGCTGTAGACACAGAGGACTGTGCCAGTGTTTTGACGTCAGTACATTGTTGGCCATGCTGTTACAAAAATACAGCGAGCCAGACAGAAGATAAGCATTTAATGCCTAGACAAATATTGTACTGCGTGTGGACACTTGCCTGCTTGTGTCTGAGCTGCTTCTCTTGTCTGAAGTCCAAGGATTCCTGCCTGGTTTTCCTGTATGGCACAAATTAAGGATGACACTTTAGTTTTAGCTCACAACAAAAGCAAATAATTGTCTTTTTCCCAAAACAGACAGAAGGAAAATATATGAAGAAGTATCCATGTTGGAGTGTTCTGCATTAAAAGTGCAGGTTGTTATATGTTAGGGAATTTAGACTGAATTACCATATGTATACACACACACACACACACACACACACACACACACACACACACACACACACACACACACACACACACACA
>JAQQZY010000005.1:57911579-57922741 GCA_030068375.1 Ostorhinchus rueppellii
AGGGTGTACCCCGCCTTCACCCTTAAGTAGCTGGGATAGGCTCCGCCCCCGTGACCCTAGTGAGGAGAAAGCGGGGAGAGAAGATGGATGGATGAATGAATGATTCGCTGTTGTATTATTCCTGATGCTAAGTGTCGTTCTTGTGGGACAAAAGATAAACTGACATGAATGTACAGGGTGTCCAGAAAGTCTGTCTACAGTTTAACACAATTATAACAAGCAAAGGAATAGAAACATCTGTGGAAATTATTACAAAAGGAAAAGTAGATATGGCATTTTATTTGCCTTATTTAATCCAGCTCTATATGGGACCATGAGTTGTATGAAGCACATCCAGACGGTCCTGGATTTGTGTCAGTTTTTTCGTCAGTGGTGTCAGTGACATCACTGATGTTTTTCTTCAGGTCGTTCATGTCCCGTATCTTTGTTCAACGCACGATACCTTCAGCCTAACCCCATAGAAAGAAAGTTAGTGTCAGATTTTGTTTCAATAAACCATAATACACACTGTGGCTTTTTCTTCAGGAGGATCTGTTTTTAGGGGTTTATTTAACAGAACCTTTTTCATCACCCGGGTACCTGAAATACACTATTGTCATGTGATTTAAAAACTCTGATAACCTCTGAGTACTTACAACAAATCTGATGAACGTCTCATCATTGGCTTTTGTAACACGCTTTTTAAATTGTAAAGAGACTTTGTGGGCAGACCATAATATTCAACAACTGTTTAAGCATTTACTTCATCTATAACAACAGTGAACGAACCACATTCTGATTTGTAAACTATTCAGTTGTCAGCTGTTCTTCTACAAATGTGCAGCTTAACAGTTGATCTGCAGTGTCTTCATGTCCCATGTGTCTCTGTCCTTCCTCTGTGTGTCCTGAAGGGGGAGCTGGTGACTGCATCCAAGGCCATCATTGAGAAAGAGTACCAGCCCAAGGTCATTGTGAGCAAACAGGGTCCCAACCCCTTCACCAAACTCACCGACCAGGAGCTGGAGGAGTACCGGAGGGAGGTGGAGCTCAAACAGAAAGGGCCTGAAGGTAAGGAAGGGCACGACACCAACAGAAACACCCACACCTCCCATTCAGCTTTGACTACTTACTGCTTATAGTCTTTGCAGCTCGCACTAATTTCACCAGGAACTTTTAGTTGTATTACAAAGTGTGAGAGCATTGTTTGTTCTATCACTTGAATTCCCCTGTCAGGGATCAATCAAATTTATTTTACCTTATTTATGGTTGCAAAGAATAGTAAATAATGTTAAGGCCTGAAAGATTCATGTGATTTGTCCACAACTTTAAGATGGAGGTCGAGCCAGTAAAAACCCATGTGGATCCACTTGATCTGGAAATGAATGCAGATCGTCACCAACTGTACCTTTTCATACGTCACAGAAAAGCTCGATGGAAGTGTGGTTGGTGGATTAGAGGCGCTGGGCGGTCAGCGCAAATAGAAGAGAGTTTTACTTTTTGAGCAATAAAATGGATTGAATCATCTAGGGTGTTTTTGTCTACCTTCATGCAGAAATCACCATCAAATCCACATTTTAAAGCTGATATTTTCACATGTTCATGTTAGGGTTAACATGTTTTTGATCTCTTATCTTGTGTCTAAGGAAGTTCCCACAACAACAGAACAAGTCCTTAGTCAGATGAAGACACATTTGAGCAGACGTAGACCTCAGGGGTTTCTTTCAGGAAATGGAAATGTTTTGACATTTACAAAGTGCCTTTGATGTATGATGTGTGTCATTTCATTTTGTTGTTGGCATACATTTTTGTCGTCATTTATTCATAGAATCATGTCTAAAAAAAAAAAAAAAAAATGCAGTTGAGAATGTGATGTTGTTTCTCCGCACACTCACATGCACGTTCACAGTCCAGGGAAAAGCTGAAGGCAGGGAGGGATGGGCCTCCACCCAGGCCTGTCCTGAGCCGGACTCCACACTGGGGGGGCACACGTCCGTCTCCTCGTCTCTCCCGTCTGCGACAGACTCTCCGAACTTAGAGAAACTCCGGCTCACTCCGGCCGCCCCGGCAGCCACCCCGGCCTCTGAGCCGGACTCCTCTTCCCTTGCGGGGACGGCTTCAGATGACGTATTTGCAGTTGGAGATGAGGTTTTTTCAGCTCCCAGTTCCCCCCAGATGGAGTTCCACAGCGCCGTGCTGCAAGCCCTCAGCAGGGAGCCGATAGTGGTCGATGTAGCAGAAGCTGATGAGGCCACAGGTACACCAGATGAGGCGGAGTCGCGCTGAAACGCTGGCCCTCCACTTCCCTCCCCCTTCTCGCTCAGCCCTGGCCCATGTCACTACACACCTCTGCAATGGGAAGTCTGGGGGTCCCCGCCTGCTGTGTCCTCTCCTTTTCCTGGGGGTTTGGAGTCTGCTGCCATTGTTTCACCATGAGCAAGCACCCTCCTTATCCGCAGTGCTTGGTATTTTGTTCCCTTCCCTGTTCTCTGATGTCTTGTCCAAAGGCATCAAAGCTGTGGCAGATCAGATAACGTCTCTGCAGTTTGATTGGAGGAGGAGCTGAGGGGAGGGGATGGAAAGGGGAGGTGCGGGGATGTGTTCAATCCATCCCCTCTCGCTCATTGTGCTCAGACCTCATGTTTCAGTGCTTCTGCTTCGGAGCTTTGTGCTAACCTTTTGAGGAAGCTGTGTCTGAGCTCAGTCATCCAATCAGATCAGTCCCATGTGTGGATCCGAACACTGTCGTCCCTCTGCTCTTCCTTCTAACCTTCCTGGATAGATCTGTCAGTGTCCCCTCTCCGCTCTGTGCCTCTTTCATGGAAACTCATGGTTGTTTGGGGTTTGTTTGCCTCTTCGGGACATTTGAAGGTCGACATTCACTTGAGATTGTTTGACAGAGTTTTCCGTGTCCTCCTCATTAAGGCTTTGTCCCTGATTTCAGTTGTCTGTGCTCTTCTTGTTTGTGTTTTTTTTCTTTCCTTTTTCTTTGTGTCGCAGTGTTTTAGCCACCAGCAAGATTTCCCAAGATAGAATATGGGTTCAACTACAGAAGTTAATTATGTTCTTATGATTGTACTAATGATGAACTCTTTAAAATAGAGATGCACCCATTCCTAATGTCTTGGCTGATGCTGATTTGTCAAATATGATACTTAACATTTTGTCCAGTTCCAATACAGTTTCTTTATTTAGAAAAAAAAACAAAAAAACACCATTTACATTATTGCGTAATGGACAATTCCAGTTACAGGACCTTTTCTCAATATAAAGTTCTTTAGTTTTTATTGTACAAATAAAACTAGACTCAAATGATTAAATGAACCCTCTGCAGCAGCACATTTCCCATGTGTGTTTTTTTTTTTTTAAAACCCTTTGCGTAGTAAATGTGAAATGAAATGATGCCAACCATACAGAGTGCCAACAGTTAGAAGACATGAGTGTGTAGAAGTTATAGAAAGGGTTATTTCACACTTTAAAAGTGTTTTGGGTTTTTTTATTTGACATGTACAGAAATTCTTTTTTTTTTTTTTTTTGTTGCCTTGGTGTTTTGCAATAAGGAATACTTCTTGAGGGAAACTTTCCAAATGTTGTGTTCAAATATAATTATCACCTCTGCCGAGGAGGTTCTGTTTTTGCCGGCGTCTGTCTGTTAGCAAGAGAACTCAAAAGGTTCTGACAGATTTTCCTTCATGTTCTCAGATGGTCAGTAGTGGGGTATCCTACAGATGATCCGTACATTCAGCTCCCTCTAGTGGATGAAAGTACAAACACTGCCTTGGCGGAGGTCTGTGCTCTGAGTGCTTCTGTAGTTTCATGTATTTATGCACAAATCCAGCTGTAAATGCGTTGGTATTGTTTATTCTTGGTAAATTTTACTTCTTTAAGTTATACGTGAGTTCTACACTGCAAACACAGGCTTACTAGAAAGAAGCAAAATGTTCTTCAATTCGATCAAATTATCTTGTATCAAGTAAAAAAAATCTGCCAATGGGGTAAGATTTTTTTACTTGACAAGAATTCTTAAAATAAGTATGAAGTTCTTGCGTCTGAAAGATTAATTTTCTTTTTGGACAAAAAATAAGACTTATTTCCGAGATACAAGTTTTTTTAAAAACTTTTTTTACTTTCTTGAAATTCTTTTTGCAGTGTATAAGTGAATCGGTAAACGATGAATCATTTTCAGTCGGTTTAGGGTTAGTAGAGTGTGCTGTAGAGGGTTAGGGTCATTGTTATAATAATTAAATCATTCCTTCTCTCAACTTTTGAGAGTTGTCTCAAGTTAAAGTTGAAGAAACAAAACTGTATAAAAAAACAGGAAGATGAAAATGTCTTTAAAGATTCATTGAGTAAAACAATGTGGTCATTGTGAACCTGGAATGAAATTGAAAACAGTGTCAAAATGAGTAAAATTAAAACCAAGACGTGTTTTTCTCTCATCTTTGAGGTTCATTTTCTGAGGCAAAAACACAAAATGTGCCAATGATAAATATTTCAGGAGATCTAAAGTGCTATTGTGCTAAATATTATTATTTTAATGCTCAGTCCTATCTTCCACCTCATCTAATGTGCGACTGTTTTTAGAGAAGGTCCACGCTGACGTGTTCATTGTAGCCATGGTAACGTCTGTGGGTCAGTGGGAATGAACAGAATGAGACGTGGAATGGATCGGTCACTGTCGGTGCATCTCTGCTTTAAATCCGTTCACACTCAGCACATCTATAGATGATTGACAGTGAACTGTACAGATGAAAGTGTGACTCACTCCTTTTTTTTGCTGCTATTTTTTCAGACACAGACCAACTCGTAGAGCCTGAAGACGAGGCTAAAGAACAGAAGCCCACCTCTACCCCCCCCAGTACCCCGGTCAGAGCAGAGGAAGGTAGGTTGTCCTGAGCTATCGGACCGGCACAGCCCACGTCTTGCCCTGTTTCAGCATGGGTTTGCCTCTGGTCCTGTGAGTGGGTGGGTTAGGGTCCACAGAAGGAATGTGGAGGTTCCTGCCCATCCATCTGCCTCTCTGTCTTGGGCTCTGCTCATGTTGTGGTCTTCAATAATACTACTACTACTGTGCTGTGTTCTCAGTAATAATGGGCCAAGAGGTTTTACAATCCAATCATCATGCATTTTTGGGTTTTTTATCCTTTATTTAATCCGAGGGGAAAAATGTCTTGTTGACATTCCAAACCTGTTTTGTAGCGATGTCCTGGCGGAGACAGCAGCAGCAGCAGAGGTTCCAGTCGATGGTGGATTCATCCACACAAAAACAATCCAATAAAATAGAACACATAAAACTCCGTTCAACTAAAAACATAAAACACCATCAATGACTGAAGCAGATAATCAACAGTGTTCCTTAAAAGCATTTCAAAACAGAACCTGATTCATTCAGTTAAAAAGTCATTAGAAACTGAAATAAAATGTCAAGCACAGACATTCTGTTGGAACTGCAGTGTACGTGAGTCATTTTTAATCATTAATGGGCCCATTCTTCTTATTAGTAGTAGTATTACGAATTAATTCAAGTAGAGAAATACTGATGAATGTGGGGTTCATGTGTGATCCGTTCAGACCAGACTTTATTTGGCGCCAGTGAACTCTGGTCGTGGACTGGTGTGTTGAAGTTCCCAGAGGGTGAGCTAAAGCTAAACTGCTGCTCGACTGACACGAGTTCCAGCAAACGCAAGGGAAAGTGCATTGGATTCAATAAATTCTGTTGGCCTGAAAACGTATTAATAGGGCATTTGAACATGGACCACCAGAACACTAAAGAGGTCCAGCTATTCTGAACGAAAGCAGACCGCCACCAGGAAAAGAGGACGCAGTATTTATCCACAACCGTCAGTAGAAGTCTATGGGAGCTTTTAGAGCGGACTCTAGTGGCCATTAGTGACATTACACTTGAAACACAGATTTATTGTAACTCAAAGACCCAAATGTCTGGGTCAGTCTGAGGAAGTGTTCAGACCCTCGTGCAGACTTTGCTTTAATGTGCTCCCTCTTGGTCTTTATTACTATTGAATTCCACCTGTGTCAGCGCTGTCGTCCACGATGATGCCACCACTGGATACAAATCACAAACTCACAGTGGATTTAATTCAGCACCATGGAAAATTAAGAAGCAGTCTTGTGAAGTCGAAGAAAGGTGAAGTCGCTTTGATCACAGGTGTAATCCAATTCCACAGATGTGGTGAAGTAACATGTCTGTTGATGGACGGTATCTCCTTTATCCCACTCACTTCCATTCTCCATCTTTTTGGGGTTTATTAAGAATGGCTCCCAACCATTCTTTAAAAATAAAATCTCCCAGTGTTTCCTCTATTTGTCATCTATTTTGAGTTCCTTTTTTATTTTAACACAGTGCCTGTGGTTTGATCTGCATAGACATTTGTTTTTTCTACTTGTGCTTTTTCTTCTTTGTGGCTGCGATTACAATCAGGAGATGGAAATGCAAAAGAGTACCTGTTGCCATAGTAAGTACGTACTGTTCCACCTGCCTCACCACCCTCCAGTTCCCCATCACCTCCACACCTGTGTTCCACCACCTCCTCCTTATTTTTCTGTGCATGGCTGAAGTAGTGGGCTCTACTAACCCGTACGCCGGGGTTTGGAACTCTTCTCCAACTCTTTCTCGAGTCGATGGGGGTTATTTCAGAGCCTCTTCCTCTTTTGTCATTTGATATTCCGACTCTTCCTATTTGTGAAATAGAGGCTGTAATTCTGAATGAACAGTCAGGATGAAACTCCATGTTCAGTTTGAGTGAAACGGGAGGAATAGTTTGGGTTGGGTTTTCCTGATGATCCCAGTCTGGACAAAAGTGGAGGAGGTTTCTGGGGTAAACCCTATGTGCTAAACATTTCTCTAACTTCCTTCAATGATCCACTCTCCAAATAACCAAACTCTCTTGCACCTCTGCACATTCTGACAATGGCAAATGACTGTGTTTTATTGTCTCATCGGAAAAATCAGGTAATGTTTGACATGTTGAATGTCATTTGTCTTCCAGATGAGTCCTTCACCAGGTACTTCAGTGTTCTATTTGGGTGTTGCTTTTTAACTTGCTGCTCTTTGGCTTCGCTCACAGTTCAACTTGCTGTTGGTTAAAGGTGGAAAGACAGTGAAAGAAAGGCCGAAGCTTGGCTGCGTGGTGTTTGGTCGCCATTTTTATCTGTTTGTCTGTGTGTTCGATCTCAGCCCTGACGGAAGAGATCTGAAACGAAAATGGGTGTGTTACGTTTTCTGCCATGCGGTGAAAAGGTGTGTGGCATTAGCTGTCGCAGCATGTAAACAAGGGCACCTGAATGCACCATGTGGGCTTGTCAGGGGTGGACTTAGCAATTTGGGGGCCTAAGGCGAACATAGTCAGGGGTCCTCTTCATCCATGTTCTTTAACCCAAAAAACAGGAGGGCACCTATTCGTAGGCCTACGTTAGGGTTGAGGGCCCCTACTGGTTCGGGGCCTAAGGCAATCGCCTACTTTGCCTTCATGGTAGGTCCGCCCCCGGGGCTTTTATTGGACCGCTGATCTCTGAGGTCCTGTTGGAACCAGCGCTTGTGCTTCTTAATATGTTTCTGGAAGTGTTTAAAGCAACAAAATAATGTTAGTATCAATCGATTTTTTTTCAGTTGTGCAGAAATGGAAAGTATGTGTGTGATGTCGTGCCAGATTCCTGGTGATCGGAGAAAGCAGTGAAAGGCGCAGGTGGAGGAGAGCTGTTTGGAAGCTAACTGGAGCCACAGAACCACCAAACTGAAACCACTGACTTTGACAGAAAATAAGGAATGAAAAAAAATCTAAATCACACTTGTATTTTTTCAGTGACTTTGAGGAAATCCAGTTTTAATCATATGCTGTACATATATGCACCTGTTATTGTTATTCGCTTGGATTTTTAAAATACACGATCAGTCGACTTCTGTCCAGGAGCATTTTCTCAACCTGCTAAAGATATTTGTTTAAAAATCCACTAAAAAATGGCCAAAATAATGCAGATATGACTGTATTTGTGTTCATGTCTGATATGGTTGAACCACATTTGATAAAGTAGCCTTTTCTCTAGTCTGGAGTCATATATATATATATATATATATATATATATATATACACACACTATATTTCTACATTATATTTGACAGTATCCACTCATTTATACAACATTACATGTGCACATATATGTGCTTGTGTTTCTGTTTCTTTAGTGGTTTTGTTTTAGGGTCAAAACAGGTGAAAGAACAGGAAAAGACAAAGAGTTGATGTTTGACAGCTTTTACTAAATTGAGGCCCAGTATTAGTTTTGAGACTTTGTTTCTAAATCAGTCCAACATGTGGTTGAACTCCAAAAAGCAGCTACATGGATAAACCTCAGTAAAAACACACAAAAAAAGGATAATGACAACAACACAAACAACCGTAAAAAAAAAAAAAACAAAACAAGGAAAGTGTATATTAAAAAAAAAAAAAAAAAAAGCCTTGGACTTTGATTTGATTAGTTGAGTTTCCCTCCAGTGCAAGTCCCGCCCACTTCTGTTGGAGATGGATCTGCTGGATCCAGACCACAGGACTCTACAAGGGTTCCTGTAGGTCATTAAAAAGTATTCCCAGTCATTAAATGGATCTCAGAAAGTTAAAGCCTTAAAAAGCATTAAATTCGATGTCCAGAGCCATTAGAAAATTAAATGCACTTGATGGAAAAAAGCTGTTATTCACGATTTATTTGGATCTTATAAACATGTAATTATATTGAGTTTCGTGTGATGATTGACAGGTGAACTATTGTTTGTGGATGATGCATGAAGTCAGGACAGCAGATACTTGGAATGGAACGTGCTGTGAGCGTGCTCCTGCTGTGGAGAAAGAGCAGAGGGAATATGAACAAATGTGGGAAAATAGAAGTTTGAGCAGAAGTGACTGAAGGAGGAACCGTTCAGAACCTGTTCAATGGAGAAAAGTCCAAATAGAACTGGATCTGCAGTCGGACATGAGATTCAAGTGGCGTTAAAAAGCATTCCATGAGATTTGCTGATCTCTGCAGAAACGCTGCCGTAACAGCAGCAGAACCTGAAAACCTCACACATTCAACTGATTGTTGATCGAACACGCTGGTGAGATGCAGGACCACTGGTCCGACTGTTAATATGCATTTACATCATCTGGATTTTATTGACATTCTGTCATTGATCCTTTTCACTGAAGATTGAAGAAGTTTCTGTTCAGCCTCTAAGAGCTGCTGGAAGGAGGTGAGTGGCCTCCAGGAAAAAGGCACCTGGGCTCAGACTGAGTGGGTTCGCTAACCCCAACCCAGCAGGAGCCACCGACAGCTGAGTGTCATGTCAGTGTCTTCAAAGTGGACACATAGCAGCTGTGTCCAAGTAGAACAGGCATGGGATGGAGTGTGTTTAAGGCCGTGCGCTGGTTTAGTCCCGCCTCCTTCAGAGTTCAAAGAATATTCCAGCTGGATGTCTTGTCCCATAATCTCACTTGTCAGGTGTTTTTGCTGGAATCCCTGAAACCTTTTGTGTGTTTGTTTGTGCTGTAGCCATCTTCTGTTCTGTTTGTGCACACAGGGTTCATATGAACAAAAGGACTGCATGGGTAAAGTTTTCCCTGTTGAAATGAAGGTAACGTTGAAATGATCGGCCTCCGCTCTGACCCGTCAAAGAATGAAATAAAAAGGAAATTATTATTATTATTATTATTATTATTATTATTATTATTATTATTGTTGCTGTTAACAGTAAGACACACATTCTAATCCACACATCCAGTGGAAGGGAGCTGCATCTGTTTGGCTTTAGATCTAAAGTGTGAGGAAATGGCTCCAGTTGTTTGTGTTTGACTCTTGGTTTTTGACACTAATGTCGCTTGGACGTGTTGCACTTTATGGTTCAGAAGCACATATTTGTCTGGTTTAACACTGTCCTGGTTGGAGATGTGTGTGGTAGGTGAAGGGGAGACTCTTTTTGGTAGGAAGTCGTCTGTTTTGTGATCTGTAGTCACCGTGTGTGTCTGCACACGCGTGTGTGCATGCACGCGTGTGCGTGTGTGTTTGCGTGTGTGCGCGCACGTGTGTGCGTGCGCGCACGTGTGTGTGTGTGTGTGTGTACACGTGTGTGCACACGCGCGCGTGTGTGTGTGTGTGCGTTTGCGTGCACGTGTCTGTGCGTCTGTGCACGTGTGTGTGTGTGTGCGCGTGTGTGCGTGCGCGCACGTGTGTGTGTGTGCGTTTGCGTGTGCGTCTGTGCACGTGTGTGCGTGTGCACGCGTGTGTGCGTGTACCCGTCAGCGCAGATGGGTCCGCTGTTCCTCTGGGGTTGTTAACCCTTTCCCCTCCGTCCTCCTCCAGAGTCCCTTCCTGAACAGACCTTTAAGGATGAGAGCGACGCTGCCACCCTGAGGCAGACCCTCCCTGATTTAACGCCCGATGACCCCTCCGACGCCCCCGGCCTCCCCACCGAAGACCCTGCTGCCCCACCCTCCGCCTCCACCCCGACCCCTGCAGGGGACACCCCAGAGGGGGACGAACCTGCCGACGCTGGCGACCAGGACGGAGAAGAGTCCCCCAGCAAATCCCCCTCCAAAAAGAAAAAGAAGTTCCGCACTCCATCCTTCCTTAAGAAAAACAAAAAAAAGACAGAGCCGTAGAGAGGATAATGCCCCCCCCCTTTATTTTTCTTCTGCTGCCATTATTGCTCCTTTCAATCAAGCTGCCGTTCCACTTAGTTCTGCTTTTTTATTGTTTGGATATCGTTTGTCACTGGCTTATTAACCTATTTTTTCTCGTTAGTGTGTGCCAACTTTGTACACAGTGTAAAAATAACGGCTGGCATGAAGGTTTTTGGATCATTCTGGGCTTTTAGTTGTGAGTGAGTGCTGCATTGGGTGGTGTCCACTCCATCTGGCCTTTTATGCATGTTTCTTTCTAAAGGGCCTCTCATTTGATGGGAGGTTTGAAGGGTTTGACTGCCCTCATTTTTTTTGTTTTTAAAGGAGTATTAACTGTTGTAACCACTAGAATGTCATGGGATTATATCAGAATATGTCCAAGTGTCTTTTCAAATCAATGAATGCAGAAAGAGAAGCTTGTGTTCTGGAAATTCTGACAGATTTACAAATTACATCCCTTCACCTCCAAAGCTGTGCTCCCTCTTCAGTGCAGTGTGTGTGTGTGTGTGTGTATGTATATAT
>JAQQZY010000005.1:58161365-58175654 GCA_030068375.1 Ostorhinchus rueppellii
AGATAGATAGATAGATAGATAGATAGATAGATAGATAGATAGATAGATAGATAGATAGATAGATAGATAGATACAGTACTTTATTGATCTCGAAGGAAATCCAACATTCAAGTTTAGACATTTTTTTCACTGCTGCTCTAAAAAATTCAATTAAAAAAATAACTGTGGAAAAAAAATTTCATTGTCAGAGTAGTTCAGTAATATTTCATTAAGAATAATATTAACCCATAAAGTCCCAGTGCTACTTTTGTGGCTGTTCCAAATAAATATTTCTCTCTATTTAACCTTTCTTGCAATTTTATCACCATTTATTGTTATATTATCTTCTGCATTTTGCATATTTTCCAATAAAAATCAGGTATTTTCCAATATTTAATTCATTGATCATATGCTTTAATCATCATGCTGAGATTAAAATTGAGGGTCATTATCTGAAAAACAGAGCAAACCTAAGAAAAAGTGACTTTTCAGCAAAATGTATCAAAGTGTGTCCAATTACTGTCATTGATCCAGCTCCATGGGTTTTACTGATGAATCAATGTTGTAGAAGATGATGGTGTTTCAATGGTAACTACATAGTCTGACATCCAAATGGGTCATCTCTGATGACCATGAAAGGATGAAAAACAGTATTTTACATCAGTTATTCACATATATTGATAGGATTATTGGATGAACAGGTATTAAACACTTTAGATCAGTGGATGGTTTTGGTCACTAGTGGATGTTTGGGTCTTTATGGGTTAATACTTTGGAAAACTATCATTGCAAAGTGATTCAAGACAAATGAAAGACAGCAGGAGATAAATCAAATACATAATCACAGTAAGTTACGTCCCACCAATTTGCATCTTAGCTAAGTGTGCAAGCTGCCTCATCTAATTACTGTGTAATGTAGTGTTAGCTTATTGGATGATTAAAGGGACAGGACATGAGCTGACAAATTGTTGTTCCTGACACTAAACTATATGAGAGAAGCAGGCAACATACAGCCATGTAAATAAAAAAGATACTATCTAGTGTAAGCCAGTGAAATTACATTAATGTTGACTAATGTTAGCTGTGGCTCATTTACTGCAACAATGGGTGTTAGATACTGAAAAGAACATACACATCATTGTAATAACAGCTGTGGTATAAACACATTAAATGGTAAGGTTATATTATATTATATCAACCACTGTGTACCTATGGATAAAGGTCTGTTTGGCATTAGAGCTTGTTGTGTGTCTGGTTTGGTGTTGATTATGACTTTAGGTGGTTTTAATTACAACTACAACAACTGCAACTCGTCCAAAACTATTAACCCATAAAGACCCAGAGCTACTTTTGTGGCAGTTCCGAAATGACTTTTTCTCTCTATTTAACCTTTCTTAATTGATTTATCATCATTTATTCTAACATTTTCCTCTGTATTTTGCATTTTTCAGTGTAAATTTGACATTTTCTTATACTTTATTATTTATATTTAATTCAGGTACTCATTGAAAAGTAACTTTATCAGCAAATATGACCATGAAAAGATTACAAATTGTATTTTGCACCAATTATTTACATGCATCGATAGCAGAGGTGGGTGGGTAATTGATCTAAAATGCCATTAAGCCCATAAAGACCCAGTGCTACTTTTGTGGTAGCTCTGAAGTTAAGTTTTCTCTCTATTTAACCTTTCTTAAATGATTTATCATCATTTATTACAATGTTATCCTCTGTATTTTGCTTTTTTTTTTCAATAAAAGTCTGGTATTTTCCCATATTTAATTTACCAGTCATGTAGATGTTCATACAAGCTCAGATTAAAGTTAATTGTCATGATATCAGAAACAGAGAAAAATGAAGAAAATGTGATGTTTCAATAAAATCTCTCATTAACTGAACATTAACAGAACGTCTCCATCCACTGTCATTGATCCACTCCATGGGTTTTACTGGTGAATCGATGTTGTAGAAGATGACGGTGTTTCCATGGTAACTACAGATCCTCTGAAAGCCCAAATGGGTCATATCTGATGACCACAAAAAGATGATAAACTGTGTTTCACACCAATTATTTACATGTATTGATAGAATTAATGGATCATTAGAGATGACACATTTTAGGTCAGAAGGTGGTTTTGGTCTTCGTGGATGTTTGGGTCTTAATGGGTTAATTCCACTACTGAAGCTGAAGCACTTCATATATTCAAGATGTTTTGTTTTTCCCTTTTATTCCATTATTTCTTTTTTACCTGTTTGTTCGTCTGCGCAAACAAAATGCCCACTCCCTCCACTGCCAGGCCAGTGTAGCCCAGTGGGCAGGCATCACAGCGGAAGCCCGGGGCTGTGTTCACACACTTCACTCCAGGGAAGCAGGGGTTAAACTGGCACTGAAGAAAAGAAGACACGAGCGTGGTTGAAGCTGCAAAATGTATGTGGTTCTCTCAGGGCTTTCTCCCCCCCCAAAAGCTTTTAGGTTTGATGACACTTGTGCTCATGCAAAAAAGAGAATGCTGAAGGGGCCGGTCCTTAGAAAAAGGGGTCACTGCAAACGCAAAAAGACAGGCAGTGTAACACACACACGCACGCACACACACACACACACACACACACACACACACACACACACACACACACACACACACACAGCCGTGTACTGCTATTCCTTTGAGGATCTCCACTAATGTTATTTAACTCCTCTTAAATTACTGAGCTGAACCTCAACCTCATAAAGGTACTGGTTTCTATAAAGTGCCTTTGGATCCTCTGTGCATTACTAGATCTTATTTCTAATAAAATCAGTCTGTAATATTTCTTAAATTTACATTAACCTGCATTTATTGAATTTATTTGTCCTCAGCGTGAAGTTGAGAAGACCATACCAAATAACTAATATTGGCGCCTAAGTACATTCTCATTTAACTGGTTTGCCTGCAGGATAGAAGCACTTTTGTGTAAATTATATAAAATCCATGAGCAACAGCCTCAGGCTCACTGTTACCTTCTGTGAACTGAACACAGTAATTGTCCTTTGCCAGTGCCCTCCCACTGCTATTAATAATGTAGCTTTTCTTACATAAATTATATTGCAAATGGAAATAAAACAACATAGACAATGTGATTCCCTAAACCAGAGGATCTGCTATGGATGGTTTGAACAGTTGAAACAAGACTTTATTTATTTTATTTTATTTTATTTATTTATTTTAAAGTTAAACATGGAACAGCTGTAAATTATTGTGTGCCTACAAGAAGATTAAGTGCTGTGTATGTATTAACTATGTGTTGCACTGATCATAATGTTACATGATAATACCAGAACAATTCTGTGCAAGTAAAATGACAGCAACATGGTGACATTTACATCATAAGTTTGATGATATCCTGTGTATTTTTCTATGAGCCTTAAATCTGATTTCTGCCTTTCCTATTAGATCACTTCATACAATCCTCAAATTAAGTAAATGTGAATGCAGCAATATCATATTATTTATTCATAGTCTACATGTGATTTTATGTTACATGTTGAATCTTTAATGCAGATAAGATAAGACATGACATGACTTTTTTTTTTTTATCCCTTCATGGGGAAATTTTACAGTTAATAGCAGCAAAAATACTGTACAATAATCAAACGCAGAGAGTAAGACAAGTAGAAAAAAACACAAACAAGTGGAAAAAATGAAAATATAAAAAGAAAAATACGAAATTTTAGTATTTATATTAGGGATGCACCAATTCCAATCCCAGTATCGGGCATCGGTCTGATACTGAGTGTCAGTACTTTTACTCTTACTCCGATACAAACACACCGATGCCACTTACAGCAGCGTAACATTCATGCTGTAGTTCAGTGCGGCAGGAACAGAGGAGTAATATCAGCAGTGTGGAGGTTTAACTAAATAAACAATGGTGATGAAAGTAACAAAGACACAGATGGATATGTATGCAGTGTTCTGTCTGTCCTCTGTGTGATATTCTGTCTGTTTTCCAGGTGCTGGTGGATGCATACCCAGATCGAGACTACCAGTGGGAACCGTGGAAGTAGAGGATCTGTTCAAAGAGCCACTGTGTGAGTTAGTGACACACTACTGACAGATTTCTGACAACTACCCAAGGCTGGGCCAGTTTACGTCCTACTTATAATCCTATGGGGGTAAGGAGCGGTGCGGACTGCCGCCCACACAAGTGAAAATGAAACTTAAACTCATTAGTCTTTTCTCTATCTCCTGAAGCTTCACTTTGAAACCTTACCAGTGGAAACACTGCAGCATTAGTATCCACATTAGTGTCCCCTCTGTCAGCTCCATGTTTGGGATTACTGACTTTCTGCTTCTTCTCATAAAACTTTACTTTTCTTCATGGTATTTGTCCAGTATGGTTAATTAAGAGCAGTGCCCCCTGGTGGATTAATATACAAAACCTCAGTCCAACATATTAAATGTCAGTAGCAGCACCTTGTTCCAGTCAGACTAATGACAACACAATAAAGCACATTTTCAAAGGGAACTAACAACTGTAATGGGATTACTAAGTACTTGTATTGGTACTTAGTATTGGCAAGTACTCAAATGTAAGGGCTTGTACTTGGTGTGGAAAAAGGTAGTATCGGTGCATCCCTAATTTATATAAATATTAATATAAATACAGAGTTAGAAATATAAATCAAATATTATTTACATTTTGACGCCTTCTTAAAATAATCACCTAAGTAATTTTTTTCCAATTTTTCAGGAAACACAAAAAACTGAACCATTGTTGAATATATGATATTTACTAACAATTTTAATCAAAACAGTTCTAACAATAGATGCTTATTGACATACAAACAACAAGGTCAGTCAAACATGGAACATGAGAGAATTAAATGACTTGGGCAAATTTTCAAACATGTCAAAATGACTTAGACAATTATATTTACATTATTGTGGCTGCACATGTATATGGTGTAACATGGGGGGTGGGGGCACCTATAAATCCGAGTTTATCCCTAAATGGTAAAACATAAATGACACGTTTGTTCTTACCTCATCCACATCATCACAGTTAAAACCATCCCCAGTATATCCATCAGGACACGGTGCACACTCGAGCCCATTCACCGTCTCTGTGCACATATCGTCACGGAAACAGACACCAGGCCCACACTTCGGTTTCACCTCCTCAGTGCCACCCAAACCTTTATACAACACAATAAAATCCTCTCTGAAAGTCATGCCACATAGAAATAAAATTAAACATTTTCTGCTGTTTGAGATCATCTCACCACAGGCCTGACATTCTGAGATGGTGTTTCTTAGAAATGAGGTCTCTTTGACCTGAAAAGGGTCAAATATAAACAAGTTTATATGCAGTCAGGGAAACAGTTAGTGAGGTCAGGGGGAGGAAATAGGGATTCAGTGGTCCCAGAGGAACTGTTAGTGGGTTTTACCTGCTGAATAAGGACGTCTTTCAGTTCATTTATCACTTTTGTTAACTCCAACATTTGATTGGACAGCTGCTTCGTGTTGACCCCTAAAAGAAAGGGGCTGTTATGTGTTAAACTGAGGCAGTGGTGGGGGATTCTCCAAGCCTGATCTCTGCAAAACACAGACTGTTGTTTTCTAGCCAAAGATTGTTTATCTAGGAAACATTTGTGTATCTCCTCGGACTCCCACTGAGATAATCTTACCCAGAGTTTGAACAGCGTCTCTTTGTTGGAAATGACAGTCCTGTATGGATGCAACATTCTCAAAAGTGTCTCCAACAACCAACTTGAGCTCATCTAAACTCTCCTGTGAATGAAAAAGGTCAGAGTTATCAACTGAGCCATTTGGAAACCTCCAGCTCAGTCAGTGGAACAGAAATGTATTTACTATTGTATGGAAATTCTGAAAAGGATGTTTCACCTGCTCCCTGGCTTGCATAGTCTTTAGCTCAATTATACCGTAGCCTGCTGGCAAACCCTGGAACACAGCAGGGAGATCCCTGACTGTCTCCACCAGCCTGCAGTCCAGATGCAGCTCCACCCCACCTGGCCCCTGCTGCTGCAGACCCCTCAGGTGAAACAGCAGTTTGTGCATCTGGCCATCTGCCAGCACCAGGTTGTTGAAGGTTACCGAGCTCATCCTCTTGTCACTCCGCAGATAACGCAACACCGCTACGAGAAGCAGTGGGGGAGAGAAAAAGGAGGAGGTACAAGTGGAATCAGTGGATCAGATAATTGTGTTGTTTTTTTTTTTTAAATTTTACAGTATTCAGCAGCAGCTTTTTTCAGACCTCACTGTGATCTCCTTGCAATCTATCTGGGGTGAGCAAAATAACTTGCAAAAACAAATGCAGCAAGGACTGCAGCTCAACTGCAAAGTGGAAAGTAGAACTATAAAGTGTAATACCACTGACAACCACTAAACGGTGACCTCAAAATGACCTTTGTAACCAGGAGTCATTGTGGTCGTGTTTGTTTTATTTGGACTTTCTGTTCTGTTCTGGTCCATCTTTAAAGTATTTATCTGTTGGTAATATTTCAGCATCTGCTTTTTAGGAAGTGCGGTGTTGGATGACACCTTTGATTGACATAAGTGACTGACAGTTCACCAGAATGCTGTGTCAGACTTTGGCAGATTCTGTTTATTGAACAAAACATTTATTTATTTATTTTTTTGTGATAGTTGAAGTGTAATAAAATGATCTTCAGCCATTTTACCATGTCAGCAAATTTGTATTTAGCATCAGCTCATCATCCATCACCTTTTATACTCTTTTCTCCAAAAATGCTAACATCTGGCTTGAAAGAGCTAAGAACAGTCCCTCCAGAAAAAGCGATTATGCGATCACATAATTCAATGCATAATCAAGCAAATAGCACACATTATGTCGGGGTCTGAATTTTTTCAAAAACGGCGCATATTCACCGCAATAATAGCAAGAAAAGAAACACACAAATGTAAGTACTTAATCATTTCATCGTCCATTTAATGCCATTTCAGTGTGTTATAGTTCGCATTTCTGTGGTTTATAGTTGATAGACGTAAAAAGATGACCAAAGCCCATGGAACAGAGACGGTTACAGCTGCTGACGGCATGGAGAATATTTACAGAAACAAAGTTTTCACATCTGTTTATAGCGACGTTGATGACTGATGATGACATAACAGGTCGCAAAGTGTTGTCCCATTTCATAGGAGAAGGTTTCAACCCCTACCTCTTGCAGCTCTGTTTCCAAGTGCAGGGGCCAAGGGGTAGGGGTAAGGGTTAGGCTAAGGGGAGAATTGGGATTGCGCCTGAAAAACTGTCTAAATTAAAATAATTATTTCAGATTTTTGCCGGCATAGTCAAAGATTTTGCTTGTATTTTTCTGGAGGGACTGCAAGAAGGTGAAATCCAAAATGCTTCAAAAGAGCAGTATTCAATGTTGTCTCAAATGCTGTTTGATAATAGTTTTTTATTCCACATTTAGTGACAGCAGTTGCTTGTTTGTGTTGGAATATGTTATTTCAACCAGACAAATCAACTGTTCTGTTATTTTGATGGTCTATAACTTATTAAAGAAAACAACTGACTTTACACTCACCCTCTATGTTTGCTAAGAGCAAAAATACTTCCCTCTGACCTTTCATGTTATAGATAATGCTGCTGAGACTTATTACAGGAAAACAGACCAACGCACTGATCGAAAACATGCAGTCCAATTCCACAGGGCTTAAGTTGATGTGTTATAACTCTGTAATGATTTATCCCGGGTGGCCTTTTTCATATTTCACAAGTCAATTTACATATTTTTAATGTAGAAATACTAAGTGGTACAACTTTGACAAACTGCTGCAGCTGTAAATGTCATGCTCTTATACCTCTGTTAAGCTTCCCCATCACTGTAAACTCAAAGTATTTGCTGTTGTCCCTGGGGTTGTACAGGCCAAACACAGTTGTTCCGGTCTTGGGTTGCAACTTAAAGGTGGTGAGGATGAAAGCCTCGTTCACCCCTTGCTCGGCCAGGCCCCCCTGCAGCAGGTCTGGCAGGCAGTCAGGTGAGGTGAGCAGATCATAGACTGTTGACAGGGGAAAGGAAAGAGAGAAGCACTGGATGATGAGATATGAATATTTACAACCTGCAGCTCCGCTCTGATCCTCGAGTAAACACATCCTGAGTAGACAAGAAGATGATGATGATGTTGTTACTGGTGTTTGTTGCTCTTGTGAGATGCTGTGTCAATCAGTTAGCACAAACTTGGCAGGCAGGCTTGGCACGGTGATATCAGAGGGATGTGGGTAGCAAATGAGTACTGTACATATTAAAAGTATGGTGTAATTATCTGTACAGAAAGTGTCTGGCAGAGGATGTTATTTGCATCTACAGTTTATCCATTGTCTGTGGTAGAATGTAAACATCTACTGAGTATTCCTGGGCAGCGTTGGGAGTAACGTATTACAAAAGTAATGAAGTAGAAGTAGAAGTTCTTTATTGTCACTATACAAGTGCAGTGAGATGTAGGTTGGAACAGCCCACAGATGCACAAATAGTATAATATGCATTACAGTACTGGATTACTTTATGCTGTAACACAGTGTAAGGCATTACTAATCAATTTTCAGTAATATTTTACTGGTCTATGTGTTCAATAGGGCTTGCGTTACAACATTTTTTTCAACCATAATTTATTTGCACAAATGAAGAAAAAACAATAACAAAAAAAAAATCAAAAAAAAAAACAGCAAGACCTTGAAAATCAAAAATGTGTCTGTACAGTTCTATTTCCTGTTGGTGTTCAGCCAATGAGTGAAGACGGCAGAAGACAGTCCATTTTCCACATGGACATATGCTCATTACTAACCCTAACCCTGCTATAAAAGGCTAGTTAGCATTAGCATGACGCTGTGATCAGCAATGATAAGGTAAGCTAACGTTTATGACTAATTATTTATCAATTGTAGGTTTATCTGCCAGTGTTGTCAGTGCCATGCCCCCGTTTGAACATGTAAAATGTTGAAAAAATGTTGTTCCTGCTGGGATTCAAAGATCGTAGGCTGTAGTATTATTTAGTGGGCTATCCATCCACATGTACTTTAGGGTGCAAGTGTGTGCATCCCAAGGCTCAGGAGTCATGTAGCACTTTTCTGAGACAGTAATATTGTAAGGTAAGGAATTACTTTTAAATAACAGTAACAAGTCAATCAAATCAATCAAATTGTATTTATATAGCACCAAATCATAAAAAAAGTTATCTCATGACACTTGACATACAGAGCCGATTGAAACCAGACTCTCAAACCACTTTACAGAAACCAACAGAATCCTCCAGGAGCAGACACTTGTAACTGGTGACAGTGGAAGGAAAAAAATTCCTTTTAACAGTAGAAACCTGGAGCACACCCTGACTTCTGGAGGATGGACGTCTGCCTTGACCAGTTGGGGTAAAAGAGAGAGAGTAAAGGAAGAGAAGGAGGGACAGAGAGAGAAAGGGAAAGTAGGGGGAGACATGTGGATGCAATTGATGCACAGATAACTGAAGTAGAACTGTGAAAAGTAGATCAGCTGGTGTTTGTGTAATTACTAAACCCCAGAACGAAGGTCCATGACTGTTAATACTAGTACTACAAATACAAGTATTAACAGTGAGTGTACTACTACTACAGCAGTTAGTACCAATAATAATAACCTCTTCATCTGTGGAACTATATGATGAACACTATTACAACAAGTAATCTGTAATGGATTACATTTTGGAAGTAACTTGTACAACACTGTCTGTGGTAGAATGTAACCATCTACTGTACTGAGTGTTCCTGGGAGGTATGAGATGTCACAGAAACACACTCACGGTAGCACTTTTAATAAAGTGACTTCAGATCTGTGCATGCCACAAGAGTGTGTGCAGTGAATCTGTAGTCCACCATCTGCACACATCATGAATACACAAGTAGCCTTAAAGCAGTCAGCAAGACCCACTGTCGTGAGGAAGCAAAATTGCTCCCAAATGCTCCCAGAAATTGACTGTTGTCAGCCAAGATTGTGAAGCATGATTCCCAGATGAGATCTCTCCTTTCTTTGTCTCTGTCCTCTGCCTGTGTCCTCGTGTTTAGTCTGGCATATGGTGCAATTCAGAAAAACACAGGCCTATTATAATGCCTCCAGTTAAATAAACCAAAATGTCTGTTTTCAAATCCTTAACATCACTTTCACTGACCGTCACACTATAAAAATCCAAATCTTACCAAGTGTGTTTTTCTCACTTCTAGTCCAAATCACACTTAAAATAAGACAGAATCACCTAAAGAGTAGCATGTACTGTAAGTGAGATATAGGAACTTATTTTTAGACAATAGCTCTTGAATATCTTATTTCAAGAAATCTCAGTTTCACTTTTGGCATCATTGGCAGATTTTTTTTTTGCTTGAATTACACAAAAAAATCTTGACTTGGTCAAAATAATTACCATACTGGAAATGAGAGTTGAGTTATTATTTGAACATAGAAAAGACAATAGCCATGAAAAAGAACAAATTAACCCAATTTGAAATTATATCGGGGAAAGTGTTCGAAAAATTGATAATGGGAAGGAAAAGTCCAGGCGTGAGATTGTGGGTGGGGGAAATGGGTGGTGTTGTTATTATGTATATGCATATGCGTATATGTGTATGTGTATATGTATTTGTGTATGTATATGCATATATGTATGTGAATGTGTGTGTATAAGTGTATATGTTTGTTTTTTGGGGTGGAGGTAGCACTGTACTGTTTTCTGTTTGTTTCAGCTTTGATTTTGTGATGGTGTTTTGGTTTGTTTGTACTCAATAAGCGTATATGTCTGGGTTTTGTAGATTGAAAAGGCTTAAATAAAATCATATTTAAAAAAAAAAATCCTGAATCAAGCAAAAAAAAAAAAAGGCCAATTTGAAAAATGTAAGTTTCACTTGTTCCACTGCAGATTTTTTTTTGCTTGAATTTCACAAAAAAAAATACAAAAATCTGCCAATGGAACAACTGAAAATAACATTTCTTGAAATAAGCTTTTCCAGATCTATTGTCTAAAAATAAGTCCTTATATCTCACTGAAAAGTTCCTCTTTAAGGGATTATGTCTTATTTTATGTGTGATGACATATGTTGACAAGAAATTAAAAAAAACCAAAAAAACATACACTTTGGATTTTGGATTTGGATTTTTGCAGTGAAGAAAAATCAAAAGTTTCATCTGTGTCTTCTAAATCTAGAAGACACAGATGGAAATACACCCCTTATGGTTTCGAGTTCACAGCACATGCACACTGAAGCCTATAAAACACACAGCCCTGCTGTCCGTAAGTCTTCTGGACAGGGGGGCTTATAGGGGTCGGGGTCGTCTTACACCAGAGATTCTGAGAAAGTGTCTCATCTCGGCCCTCGATTAACCTCTGATTTCAAGCCTCGTAAAGTAATCCAGAGTCTGGTTCTGTCCTTAACACCAGCATCACGGTTAAACCCTGGCTTCTTCATTTGAGGTCCTTCTGAAGTGCATGCTCTAGTTTGGTTCAAAGCTGCTGATATCGACATTATTTCACTGACATCAGCTTGTAATTACCCTAAACGCAAGAACACAATGTTCACAATATTCACAAATAACACAGCAAAGACAAAACATAATAATAATAGATGCTATAATAAATACTTCATGATGTAAAATTGTGCAATTTCCAGACGGTGAGACAGTGTTTCAAGATGTGGATATCATTAAACCTTGATTAAAGAGTGAGGTTTGAATTCCAGTGAAATCATCCTCCGAAAACGAATATTGATAAACAACCCCAGAAAACTTTGCAGAGGTGGAACTGGATGATCTGTCCTTCCAAACAGCAGAATCTCACTTACTGCAGCTTTACTTTTTCCCTTTTTCCTATTACAGGTAGTGGATTCCAGACATGCAATCAGTCATTTCCAGTCAACATAAAAAAGGATATGCTTCATTAATTTGGGTTTGTTTTATAGACAAATCATCATCCATCCATTCCCAAAGGATTACAGAGGATTAATGGGTGTGTGTGAAGTATATACCATCAGTCACTGGAGTAATTTGTACGAAGCTGATAGACTGTAAACACCAATATTTCTGCATGTCGTCTGATTTGTGTGTCAACCTATTTGTCTCAGAGAGTGTGCGCAAATGTGTGACTTCAAGTTCAGTATTGAGTCCAGATTATTCCTGATTATTCCCATGTGTGTGACCTCTGTGAGACTTCGGGGAAGACAAGCCCAGAGAGCTGAACCTGAACAGAAGTAATCAAGCAAATATGCAGGATGGATGGATGTGAGTAGCAGGATGATTACTTTAGCACAAAAAACAAAAAAACCCCCAAGAGTTCTGGCTTTAAAGCTACGTCTATTTGTCTATTTTATGCCACTAACACTAAAATGATCCTTCTCTATTACAGCTATTTGACATTTTATTCATACCTCACTGGCTGTCCCACACCATCTCTAATGCTTTGTGTTCTTTGGTTCTGCATAGAATATTCTCTTTTCACAAGGTCTGCTTTATACATTATGCAGTGAACTCATACATAGTGTGTTAAAAGACCCAGTGGTGGGGCTATTAAATCTTTTCTGACAGGTAATGAAATCAGAGATGGTTACATCACAGGCAGGTTGTGAGAAAATACAATATTCAGATAAATCAAAGGTACATTTTCTTTGTTTATTCCTTAACATTGAAACCATGAGAATTTATTTTTCAACATAACCAAGATCTTCTGGAATTTTTTTTACTAGCAATAAATATGGCGCTTTTTTTTTTTTTTTTTTTTTGTACAGATCTGAACATTTAAATAATAAATGTGAAAAGAAAATGAAAATCACTTACCCAAAGCCTGGGCTTCCACGTGTAAGCACAGTTTTAATAGCAGCTGCGAGGCCAGAATCAGGGCTGTCCAAAGACCCATTTTGTCCTTCCAGCTGGTCCCAGATCAGCAGGTCCTCTGTAGAGACTTATCAGTAATGACACAGTGGCAGTTTCCTGTATATCTGTGCCTGCTGTGGCTGGTGGCGCTCGTGTCCTTGTGCCGTCTTTTTGATTCAAAAATAAGACAAAACTGTCATGATAAGTCTAGGCTGCTGACAGTTTGTGTATGTGTGTGTCTGAATTGGTGTGTTGTGTGAGGACTGCAGGAGTCTCACTAAGGGAGGAGCATCAAGGCCAGAACCTGCTTTTAAAACCTTCCATAGACGGCCCCATATGGAGAAGGAGTGACCTGGGAAAACTCTCATGCATTGGTTCCTATAACGGCAAATACGAGGGTCTGTTATACAAACATACTGTATGACAGCCCCTCACCCGCTCTGAGGAGGTCAGGTTTTAACTTCAGATGGTCCTGGGTGGTTTTAGGCTCTGTTAATGCTTCTCCACCTCCAGCAGAGTAAGAGTTCACATCAAAGTATCACATATTCATCACTAGTTGCTTCTAATAACATTCATACATTTTAATAGGCTTTTTATTCATTATTATTACACACTTAATGCTGTATAACCACATTCTACAACTGAAATTTTCACATGTACATGAATTTTGATCAACCACCTTATAATACCTACTGAACACATATTGTAAATCATATACAACAAGTGGTGCCAGACATAACAAACCCCGCCCCTCATGTATTGTAGCTTATTTTGGCATCGATCCAGCTGATGTCATCATGTCTATGTGTGTACTGATGTCACCATATCAATGGCCTTTATATATATATGTGTCAAGTTTGAAGTAAATTGAAACAAAAGGTATGTTTTATAGACTTTTACATTATAAGTAAATGGGAAAAAAATTTTTTTTTAAATGTATTTAAAAAAAATTAACTTTGACCTACTTTCCCTAAATGTAACAGCATCTATTCTGGGTCACTGGCAATCTATAAACCCAATGTGGTTTGAATTCAACCAGTAGTTTTACTGCTAGAGTGTTGACAAACAAACAAACCAAAAACAGCCCCCTTGACTCCCCTTCAGGGGGCGGGGTTATTAACACACATGATACCAACAAGCAGTAATTTGACTGTCCTTCTTCCCTGGAGTCTCTGTGCTTCATGTCCCCTCAGGTTTTCCCTGGATCATCTCTGGACCTCCTGCTGTGGTCCTGCTTCTCTTCTGCCTCCATCAACATCACTCATGTATCCATGTAGTTGTGATAGAGTTTATTATATAGTTACATAAAAGGTAGAGGTTTCTATTATTGGTACTAACAGCTGCAGTAGTAGTACATCCACTGGTAGTACTTATATTTGGAGTAGTTTTATTAAAGGTGCCATGGCATGGTGGTATTCTGGCGCTGTCTACAGGTTTGTAGAGGTGTCAGAATGTTATATCCGCGG
>JAQQZY010000005.1:58235537-58249207 GCA_030068375.1 Ostorhinchus rueppellii
TATACACACATATCAAGGCCGTAGATCGTCAAAAACAGACCAGGGAATCAGTTTGACGAGAACATACTACTAACTACAGCATGGCGGACAGACTGTCACACAGTGACCAGATGAATCAGAAAGGATGTCACCATGGCAGATCATCAAGCACCGTTAACAGGGCCACAGACTGTTAAAATAGCAGGAAAAGAAAAATCTGTAAGGCATACTCATATGAAGAATAAGGGCAGGAATAATACCAGCATGAATTCAGCTGCTGCTTTGAATGCTTTTAATTTTAATGTTGGTATTACCTGAATATATGTATAATAGAGACACTTCAGACAAGAAAGAGGCATAGAAAGAAATGTCAAACAAATATGTGTCCCCTTCTGGCAATGTGAATAGGCCTTAATTATCACTCACTATCATCCACTTGTTTTTTGTCCCTATTTCTCTATTACTGATGATATATTCAGCCCCTTTTCCTTCTCTTTTTATTTTTCATTACTTTTCCTGATTTGACGTCTCCTTTTTCCATTCTGTGTTGACCCTGCACTCATGCATTTTTAAAATAACTGTCTACCTTATATCTTCTTCATTATCATGAGGACCAAGCGCATTGTATTTAAATGGAAAAGCAATATTATGGTAACAATTACAGTCTCTTATTCTTCCTCTTCTCTCTCTTTGTCTCTCTGCTGTCTTTAGGAACCCTGTCTGAAGCCATGAGAGAATGAGTCACTGAGAAGCGGCCTGACAAAAGAAAGCGTGAGCGATAAAATCAATAGGAAGGAAGGAAGTGAGAGGGAAAAAAAGTTGAATGACCAGAATGGGGAACCATGCAGGCCCATCCCATGCATGGGCCATCCAATCTGCTGAGGGCCCAGGGGACAATGCAGGTGGAGAAGAAGTGGCTGCCAAGTAGACAAGCCAATGTGATGAATATAGAAAGGATGGAAAGGCTGCATTCCCTTCCTTCCTGCTTATATGCAGGTGATCGAGAAGACCCCATCATCAGTTCACCTCTTTGGATAATTCTAAAAAAATGGAAATAAGGAGCAAAAGTGCACAACAATATGGACACCTCTCACAAAAGTATTTGAAACGGTATTTGATGCTGCAATTATTTTTGTATGAAAGCAGAAATCTTTATGGCTTTTTGGTTTAGCATTCATCAGAGTGATTCGTGTTTTATTTTTTCTTGCTGTGCTCAATATTACTACGCCTTGAACTGTGAATATGGTAATCCATCCTTTCTTAAGGACAGTCTTATTTGCAGAGGAAGTCCTTGGTGTATAGATAGAAGATAACCTACACTGCTGCACAAAATCCAGTGCTGTCCAGAAACAGCTATTTCCCAAGTTTGTGTTGTCATGAAACTGGAACTCAGTCAATCAACTGTGCAGATCTCTCACTGTTATAATAAATACATGAATGAGAGGTTAGCTTTCTTGTTGACACACTAACACAAATAGGCCTTCACAATATACAACTGCCTGCAGAGCCTGTGGATGTTGGGGGAGCAAGAAAGACAAGAGAAATGGTGAGCAAAGAGCCCAACCACGTGCTCACAGGCCAAACCAATGGCAAGAGCACCTTGGCGGACAAGCTTCCAGGGACGATGACTGTGCGCTCTGTGCTGCTCAACCGAGACTCCCCCGATATTGAAAGCCGCCTCAAGCGTCGCCGTAACCGCACCCACCAGGTCCGTTTCAAGGACCTGGAGGATGGCAGCAGCAGCAGTGGCAACAGTGGAACTGGAGAAAACAATAGCCATCAGAGGCCTGCCACAGACTGTGACAGCCCACATCCTCTTCGTAAACATGGCAGCAGGACACCTGAGCCATGGACTGACAGGGACGGGCCACGGACTAACAGTCTACCTGGCCAGACATCTGTGGTGGGTGCCGTGCGTGGGGACATGGCAAGTACTATAGAGGTGGTGGCTGCTTTCTTAGCCAGAGCCCCTCCCCACCCACTAACACCAGGTCCTACACGTCGATGCTGGGCACCACCGCAGAGTAACTCCCTGACTTTGCCAATGACACGAAGGTCCAGTAACAGCACCAGCACAGCCATTCAGACCTCCCCATGTTTAAAAAAGTCCATCTCCTCCACTCACACACGTAGCCAGAGCCTTGGAGATTCAGTTGGTGTCGATGGGGATGATGAGCATGACTCACAAGATGAGTACCTTATGCACAATCACGTGCCTGGGCCTAAGGATCCTACGGGGTCTGGGGATCGATCTGTGGTAGAATGGAAGTCAAAATCCAGGACAGACATTAAATCAGCTGTTACTGTTGTAAAGAATTCAAGACACAGCTGTCCCCCATCAGTACTCCACAACACTGAGCCATGTCACTATTCTTCTGTATCCTGCAGAGATGGTCCGAAACGCCAGGGAAGCAGCACTCCCTCAGTGATAAGGAGGAGAAAACGTCTGAATCGAGCAACAAGTGATCCTGGAAAGGAGGTGCACTACTGCACTACTCCTACGCAGACTGAAAGCCCCCGTCTATCTCCACCACCCTCGAGTACCAAACTATGTACCACTCAAGTTCAAACTGAGAGTCCCTCAGCAAATCCAGATACAAAATACTGCACCACCCAAAGTCAAACTGAAAGTCAGACTCAGTCTTCACCTTTGACTGACAAACCACGCACAAATAAAACTAAATTCACCAACTCTAACCCCGCCCTACCTCCAAATGCTGAGCAGTGTACTACTCAAGTACAAACGGACTCTTCTTGTCACTCTCCTCCAGCTCTTCAACCTTGCAATACCCAGACACAAACTTGCCGACCCTGTGCTTCCCCGCCTTTGACCACAGCATCCAAGTCAATGCCAATTCAATCTGAGCATCCTGGATCACCAACTGCAGATGCTCAAGCCCCATCAACATCTGAAATAACTACTGTGCCTTACTGTACTTCTCCTATAAGTGCACCAACACAATCCCCTGAACACTGCGCAAACCCACCTTCCTCCCCTTCAGGCAAGCCAACTTGTACCACTCCACCTCCACACATAGCACTGCCTGTTCCCTGCTCTACTTCTGCTCCTGTCATTGCCCAACAGTCTATTCCCTATTATACTGTTGTGTCACCACCAACAACCCCCAGCACTGCTGTTGTCCTCTCTGCTCCTTCCTCTACAACACCACCATGTCCAACCCAAAACTGCACCTCACCTGTCTCAAATATAGTGTCACCCGCTCCCCTAACCTGTTCCACCCCTACCCCAACTTTAACTTCTAATGATACTACCAGACATCTAACCACTCTTGTGAACTTGACACATGAACCACCGCACATCACATCAAACTCAACACCTCCTACAAATCTAACACCCTGTACATTTGTAACTCAAACTGCCCTGTCATGCACCTCCATATCATACTACACTACCACACATCCAGTTGGTCCCAATGGCCCTCCCACAAATAATACATCACCTTCTTATGCCACTCTTATACAAACTGTTTCACATTGTAACATCCCATGTCAGGCTTTGCAAAATACCTCTGCTGTCAGCACAGGGATCACGCCCTTCTCATCTCCAGTCCCCAGACTCAAATCTTGCACTTCTCCACCTCCACTGGTGAAGACTTACACTTCAAATCTTCCAAATGTGCAGCAGTGTGCAACACCAACTAAAACTGTTCCCCTGTACTCTTCCACATTTCGTGCAGCACCACCATACACTCCCCCCTCTCAGGCCCCCCACAATGCTCAGGATAAGAGGGGCATTCGACTTCCACCTCCTCCCCCACCACCTCCACCCTATACCCCACGTAAAAAGGGAACTGAAACATCAGGTCCTGCAAATCGAACACCCATGCTCAGGGCAGACAGCAAAGCCAACGAGAAAGATAAAGACATGGAGAAGGAAAAAAAGGAGGATAAAAAATGTAAAGACTCACCCAAGCTCTGTGAGAGAGCCAGCTCTCTGAAGCACAGAGCTCAAACCCCGCCTATTGCTGTGATGAAGGGAGAGAAGCAGGCCTCCTCCTCCCCTGCCAAGGCCTGTTTTAAGCCCAGCTGTCTCAGCTCAGCCCAGGCTCAGCTAGGGGTCCTTCACAAAATGCTCTGCTCAGGAGCCAGTGCCAGGCCCGGTACTCCCAACAGTCAACACCCTCTTCCTCCAAGCCAGCAGGGTTGCTCTGGAGCTTGGGGATGCTCTGGTTCTGGGGAACGGCCTACAGCTGGGCCTCTGACTGCTGCCCAGGCTGACACACTGAGACAGGTCCAGGAAATTCTAGGAGGGTTGGTGTCAGGAGCTAGGTGCAAATTGGACCCATCCAAGGTGACAGAAAAGCTGCTGAGTCCCAATGGACCTCTTCATGACATTCGTAGCCTGCAAAACCAGCTCCACAGTCTAGAGGGGGTCTTGGAGACCAGCCAGAACACCATTAAGGTCCTGCTGGATGTCATTCAAGACCTTGAGAAGAAGGAGGCGGTGCGGGATGGGTGAGGCAATATTTCATTTTGGTGGGGCAGGAAACTCCTGCACACTGATTCTTAACCCAAAAGTTATTTGTCAGATCTAATGTTTACATTGTACCTTCTGTATCTTCACATCAGTAACTTACCTTAAGACACAGGCAGTCACATAAACTAGGTAACAACAACTGACACTTAATAATTTGTTTCCAAAGCCAGGGGCATCATCTTAAGTATTTCACAGCAAAAATCTCTAAACTAAAGTCCTGATATGACTTACACAATCCCTGTGTAGAGGTTAGAATATTATGTGACACAGGAAAAATTATACAACTTGGCTGTGCACTTAACACTAGAAAAATATTTGAGGCTTCACCTGGGATTCACTCAAATTATCTTGTTACATTGAATGAAGTAACTTACAAAACTGTAAACTATCACATTCACCAAAAGTCTTCTTTGACATACTTAAATACTGTCAAAGCAACAAGTAATTTTTTTCAGAATGTACTAAAGATTTCCAAAGGGTGACCCAGTTCTTCTTTGTAACTTCTGTTTCAGGTGTTGTTTAACAATAGTGTCAGTGTTACTCTGAAATGTTTCATTGCCCGAGTTAAAGTGAAGGGTTTTGAGACGGGTTTGCCTGGGTTTATGTGTACTTAAAAAGCCGTAGGCCAAAAGAGAGATATTCCACATTTGAAGTTATAAATGTGAAATGACTGGAAGCCTCAGGCTAATAGAGCTGTAAACCCAAGGCTAAAGGGGGCTCTCAGCCTAGGGCCAACTGTCGTGTGAAAAGCCATGTGGTAATCCCTGTCAAACCTTGATAATCAGATGCCTATTTTCCATTACTAATTAAAAAACACAGAGTGGGCCCCAATGTAGGGACTGTACAAGTCACAAGTGCTTGGTATTTTGGAGACCTGGGAAGTAAATGTCAGCTTGTAGCCTAACAGCCTGCTGTTTTATTCCACGACAGCTAATTTCTCAAGCAAGAATCTGGTTGCCTCTGCATGAAAACAAATGAGGGGCACACATAAGAGCATGTTCATTGCTTTGCACTAAAAGACTGTCTCCCCTCTCTCCTGCAATGGAGTATACAAGTGGGTTGTGTTTAGGCAGATTATTCTTCTCCAAAAATGCAATATCCACAACCCAGCAGTAATAACCTCCCTACATCATGTGCTGTGAATATTACAGATAGATGGTTGTTGTGCCTAAGCTTTGTGATGCAGCTCCTCTATTTATAACCAATCCCAGCATTGTAAGCATTGTAAAGACTCTGCCAACAAAGCTGTGTGGACAAAACCCAATGTAAATTTGTTAAGAATGAGACAGCAAGAGAGAGCGAAGTGTCTAAAACAACAGAAAGAAATCCATGCTGGAAGTGAGATGGAATTCAGGCAAGCATCTGTAGTTATTTTTGTTTAGTCTCATATGTCAGTCATGCACGCCTCGGCGCTGGATATGCTAAAGAATTCATGTCATGTCTCACCGCACAAAGATTGAAGATCGCTTGCACCTATTTTGCAGCTCTTTCCTCATGCATGTATGCAGCGTGCAGGGATAACGTAGATCAGAATCAGTGTTTGGCTGTCATCGTGCTGGTGATTTGAGATGCTCTGTGCCTCTTAGTGTAAACCCTTTACCATTCTCATCAAGTCTTTAATTAATCTGCTTCCTACATTGTAAGCTGCTTAGTAAATTCTCCCGCCTTATCGCACCAAAATAGTACATGATGTGGGGACAGGAAAACTCTTGGATGGGATACAGCTTCCATGGATAGATGTGTGTCTATGAATCCATGGAAAGGCTTGACTGATATCTGAGCAGTATAATCCAAATCATACTGTTAGCGCTAATGCCCAGACTATACTTACACAGACACCGGACATGTGACTGCACGGCCGTCTGTCCCATAAAGTGACATTTCTTGCATGTTCCAGCCTAAGTATTCAGCAACAAGGCTAAGTCTAATGCATGCAGACTTGACTTTTACCTCATAAGCATTATTTTATGCCTGAAGTGAGATAGTGACTCATGGTTTACGTAACAGCCTGAGCCTGTTGGAAGGGATATCGTTCATTAAAAAGTGATTCAGGGGTGATTTCAAAGAGGAGATTGGTATATGTGCAGGAGTGTGTGCATACCAGAAATTCACTTCAACAAGGAAAACAGTAACCTGAATATGTCTTCATCAACACACAAGCACATGCACGCAAAAAAATCATTCTTTTACCCCTGATATGTCATCTCTATGCTTGTCAACAGAAGACACTCTTACAGGACAGGACAGGACATTGAGAACTGTGGCACCTGCAGGGACTGCGCCTGCATCATCTACAGGTACTGTGATCGTATCCGTAGTGTGTATGTGAAATCCTGCCTGTTTATTGCTTTTAATTTTTTTTTTTTACATATGAGCACCGAGAGCACCATATGTGTCACAGTGTCATTTTAAATCTCATCACTTTTAGGATTTCAGTTTTGTGGCTTGGTAGGATTGTCGTTCCACTCTATGGCGGCATTCAAACCACAGGCAAATCTGATTTTTTTTGCCCATATGTGACCTGTATCCAACCTGTTAAAGACAGTTTGAACAGCACTAATGCAACCCAGACCACTTTCATATGTGGTCCTAAATCCGATACGAATCTGATATTTTGTAATGTGACTGCAGTCTGAACAGCCAGGTCGCATTTATCTGACCTTTACATTATTTAAATGCAACAAACATCACCATTCTAAACTTCAGACCTTGGGAGATCAGGCCTTTTCCTCTGCCACCCCCTGTATCTGGAACTCCCTCCCTGACCACCTCAGAGCCCCTCAGTCACTAGACTCTTTCAAAAAGGGGCTTAAGACATTCCTGCTCAGGTAGGGTTTTTACACCCCACCATGATGCTTTGTTTTATTTGCCTAGTCTTTTATTCCTGATGTAGTATTTTATTTTTTATTGAACTGTCTTCTCTCTGTAGCACTTTGAGATTCTGCCAAATGAAAAGTGCTTTATAAATACAATTCTTTTATTTTATTTTATTACCTCCACCAAGGAGGTTATGTTTTTGCCGGCGTTTATGTGTTTGTCTGTTTGTGTTCAAAATAACTTGAAAAGTTCTGAATGGATTTGGATGGAATTTTCAGGAATTGTTAGAAATGGGACGAGACACAAGTGATTAATTGTGGTGGTGATCTGGACCGTCAAGGTTTCTTTATCATTGGGAGATAGGGCATGATGGCACAGAGCTGCCTATGAGGTCCTTCAGTGCCATCTAGTGGAGGAAAGTACAAACACTACCTTGGTGGAGGTCTGTGCTCTCAGAGTTCTTTTCTAGTTTTATTTTGTTTTATTTTATGTCATTTTATTTTATTTGTTTATTTTTTCTGCATCCCAGGAGGAGGAGCTGTGGGAAAACACATTTATTCCGTAAACCCAGTGTGTACCTGCGTGGTCACATGGTGGTCACACGTCAGGACTGCTTTTTGCGCATGCGGGTCACCTCAGGGTCGCATTTAGTTCATGTTCAAAACTGATAGAAATTGCATTTAATGTGTCATAGAAACAAGCACACAAAACAATCGGATTTCACAAAAAAAATCGGATTTCACAAAAAAATCTGAATTGTACAATAACACCTGCAGTCTGAACCTAGCCTTAGTTAGTATCATTTGGCAAAAATAAAGAATATTTAGTTTTTTTCCCCATTGATCTTCATGCACAGAGGATGCTTAATTGAATGGACACATCAATAAACAAAGTGTGTTAAAACAAAAACAAACAAAAAAAAAAATCACATTTCACCAAAAAAAACCAAACAAACTGTGCATTAAGACCTGCTGTCTGAGCGTAGCCTTAGTGACAGCACAGCCGGATACTGCACTTTAAGTATGACCAGTCATTGCACAAACACTGCTCCAGGTCTGATTGCTAAACACAGTTGGAAGAGATTTATTAAGATGCACGCTCTCAGCCTCTATTTCTTACATTTAACGAGGTGAAAAGCAACACAGACTTAAGTCATGCACCCCTGTGCCCGCTTTGTTTCCTCCTTCCTCCTTTATATCTCTCATTTTTCTACTCTCCTTATCTCTTGCATGCACACAGATGCACACAGGCGCACTGTGTCAAATACATAAGCATGCGTACACACTTACTGCATAATCATTCTTCGCTGAGATTTGAATTGAAATCAATCAATTAGCAAACAGGATTTCACACTATACAGGAGGGCGAGGAGCAGCAAAAAGAAAAGTGTGGATTACTATGAAATTGAAATCCCTGTATCTTAGTTGTAAATGTCAGAATCACAAAAATGAGGATTATTAGACTGAAAAAAGCAAATCTGGCTGAGGGAGAAAAAATAAAACAGTGGAGAGAGGAGAGGGATGACATTCAGAGTGCTTGCTTGCATAAATGTAATTTGATTAAGACTGGATTAAGGCAGTGCTCTGATTATTAAAACTTTCTTGTAAACACCTTAGAGGGGTTATGTTATTTAAATTATGTCACAAATCTGAGAAAGCATAACCTAATTAACAGGCTGAGATTCATCATCACTCTGTAAATGGTAAAGCGGAGCTGGGAAATGTGATGACACCTTCATCTGACTCACCTCCTCACTTAATTATTATTATTTATCATTTTGTAGAGCTAATGAGATGCTTCCTGCTCCTACGACCCTTCCTAGATGTCGTATCGATTATAAGGCAAATTACATTATTGCTAACGTTGAGTTACTGTAAGCCACTGGTGAATTGATTAAACTATTATCCTAATCTTGTTTTTGGTAGTAATTTATTTTTAGTGCCTGTATGAACCTCTGGAAAGGAGAAAAATAAGGCATCGGAGGAGCATAAGAAGAAAGACGGTTGAGGATAAAAGAGTGAAAGGAAGAAGGGAAAAAAAAAGATCTGAGAAAAAGATCTGAGATTTAGAAATGGAACAAGAGAGAGCGAGAGCTGTGGGAGAAGAGTCCCATAAAGAAAATGATTCATTCAGAAACTAAATACAGAGTCGTCTTGAAAGATTAGAATATTATGGTGAGGGTTACTGCTCAGGAATGTCAGTATGAAGCAGAGTTAGTGCCTCATCTTCAAGAAAGGGAATAAAAAATACAGATGTGCTGAGAAAGGAAATGTGACTGAAGATAGGTTATCCTTCTGGTTCGTTACATCACAATGTTTTCAGCTCCTCTGTGGCCTTTTGGAAATATCAAACACACTTTTATGCTTTTTCTTTTTTTTTTTTTTTATGCGCTTTACGTTCTTTGCAAATGTTTTACGGCCAGATGTGGACTTATCGGTCAATCACCTGTCAAGTCTACATCCTTCTTTCATGTGTGACAAGAGGATTTCTCTGGTTTGAAAAAAGAGGAGATTTTCTTTTCTTAGAGGCTGAAGTTGAGTTGAGTCTAAAAAAGAGAATTTGGCAGCATTAGAGAAAAGGTCTTGGTGGAAAAAAGATAAAGTGAAGCCTGAAAAAAAGAGTGAGTGATAGAAAAGCCATAAAACCTGACAGGACAGATTCCATCAATTAAAAAGCTTCTTGAGGAACTTTCAGCCCTCCAAAAAAAGAAAAATGCAACACAAAATCACAATGTGTGAAAAGCTCAGACTTATATTTAGTTTATAAAATGCAAATAATTTTATTTATTTATTTTTTTTTAACAAACAACTGTTTTGCCCAGAAGCTTCCATTAAAACTTAATTAGACTGATCACTGTGACACTTTATGCTTTACATCAGAATGAACATCTGTACAGTTTGTACAAAAATGTTATTCAGAAGTGCTGGACATAATTACACAGTGAGATTATTTTTTATGTTTTAACCCAGTGTTTTTTCAATCTTAGGCTTGGGATCTGATGTGGGGTTGCCTGAAATTTCTAGTAATGAATAAAGAAAAAAAATAATAACTAAAACTAACTTTAACCCTTGGTATATTCTGGCATAAGGGGTGTACTTCGACCTATGGGGTCACCTGAAATTTCTAGTAACTGATAAAAATAAAAACCTTCTAATAAAAAATGTATGGTGAGTTCAGAGATAGTCACATCCATAACAGACACGTCAAACTGAAGCTGAAACTGAAACACTGTGGTACTGTTTGTGTGTCTAATGTTCACTGTGGTCAGGTGCAGATGCTGCAGCTCTTTCATAATTCATAGTTTGCGTTCTTATTTGTTCATATTCATTGTCATCCTTGTAAATCCAAGCTGGACTGACTGCACATATCCTGACCAAGGAAAATCTACAATAATTCTCCCTTTGTGCAGTAATCTGAACCTGACTTTTCTGCCTCCGTCTATAATAATATACATTATATAGACTAAATGTGTCTAAAATTAATGTTTATTTGCAGCATAGTAGAGCAAACTATTACATGATCAAAAGCGAATTAATTTTAGAAAAAAAGTCTCTGTTGTGAATGTCTGGGGTCACCAGAATTTTTGCGATGGTAAAATGGGGTCACGAGCCAAAAAGGGTTCGGAACCACTGGATTAACCATAAAGACACAAACATTCACCGGCGACCATAACCATTCACTGATCTAAAATGTTTAATATTTGTTGATCCACTAATTCTATCAACACATGTAAATAATTGATGTCATCAGTCATAACCCATTTGGACGTTCAGAGGCTCCATAGTTACCATGGAAACACAGTCATCTTCTACAACATTGATTCAGCAGTAAAACCCATGGAGTTGGATCAACGACAGTGGTTGGACACACTGGGTTTATGTTATTTTTTTACTGAAAAAGTCACTTTTTCTTCAGTTTTCTCTGTTTTAACATAATAACACTCAACTTTAATCTGAGCTTTTATGAACATGTACATGATCATTGAATTAAATTTGGGAAAATACTTGATTTTCACTTAAAAATGCAAAATACTGAGAATAATACATTTTTGTTTTTTGGTTTTTTTTAGAATGATACTAAAATAAATGGTGATAAATGACTTTTGAAAGGTTAAAAATACAGAAAAAGTTCATATGGGAATTACCTCAAAAGTAGCTTTGGGTCTTTATGGGTTAAAGGAATCCTAATAGATTTTTATCCACTTGGGGGTGGTAGAGCAAGGAGTAACTAACATTAAGTTTTTATCTTGGGGCAATAAGGCTGAAAACTGAAGTGGATGTGGATGTGCAGTGTCTTTAAGTGTAATTCTACTTCTTGGTTCAGCTGGAATGGTTTAGCTCTTTTGAAAACATTTCGTTTCTCATCCAAGAGACGTCTTCTGTTCTAATAGCTGCTGAGGGAAACTGGACTTCTACTGTAATTCCACTGTTAGCTTCAGATGCTGTCTTTAAAAGTCCACACTCCCTTTGACTTACAATGAATTTCTCTCTAAGGATATTAGGTTAGTTTCCAATTTCATTTGTTTTATTTGGATCCTCTATTAAATCTCATGGCTCTTATTTAAAATATTGCCCCAATAGCAAGTTTTTGAGGCAAAGTGCAAACTTTGACAGTTGACAGACAACTTGTGGTTAATAAGTTACATTAATTAGGCTGTCAAATGATTTTGTTACGCAAATGTTTGATGAAGTTACCATTTCAGTGTGTCAGAAGGCCTTTACACTCCTGCAGCTCTGCCCTTTCATCTAAATATGGTCACTGCTGACTCCACTGACCCAACATGGTGACCCCTGGCTTCAAGATGACAGTCCAAAAAAAGCAGAAATGAAAATATATGGTTTGTTATTTAACTGGCAAAAGTACAAAGGAAAATGAACGATGCTGGCAGTGTTTCCACAAACAAAATAAGACCGAAATGTTTATGGGATGGGAAAGTACCAGTGTTCTGTAAGATGATCATGACAGGAGCATCAGCCAAAGGACTAGACTTCAAAAGGATGGGTTTTAACAACATAAACGTCTTGAGAAAAATTATAAACAGTTAAAAAAGAGAACACTTGAAAGCATAAAATTGCAATTTTATTTTTTTTTAATCATCGACAGTACATAAGAGTGTGAAATGTTTGAAGGAGTCAGGGAAAACCATGTGTGACCTTTGAACTCTCAGGCAACATTGCATGAGTGCTACTACAGCGAATCCAGACACATGGGCTCAGGAGGACCTCGGAAAAGTGTTGTCACTTAACACAGTCCACTGCTGCATCTAAAAATACAACCTGCATCTGTATTATGCTGGGATGAAGAAAAAGAAGAAGAAGAAGAAGAAGAAGAAGAAGAAGAAGAAGAATATCCTTTATTGTCATTGTGCACTTGTTACAATGAAATTATGCAGGATCCCCTCACCCCCCTTAGTGCAATACAAGATAAAAACACAATAAATATTATAAATAAAACTATAGAAATATGAAGATACTAAAAAAATATTAAAAGTACCCCGGGCCATTGTAGATGCTGAACAGAAAAGTAGCCAAACTCCTCTCAGATGTGTGCTACGGTTAATGAGTCCATGTTTCAGCTTGTTTTCCTCAAAAACAGATGTTGGGTGTGTGAGATGAAAAAGAGCATCCAGAATGTGATGGTCTGGGGCTGCATTAGTGTCCACATGGTTGACCTGCATATGTGTGAAGGAACCATCGATATGAGGACACAGATTAGATATGTTACAGACACATGTGCTGCCTTTCAGTCGACATGTTTTCCTTGAAGCTGTGGTTATTTCAGCAGAACGATGCCAGGCCTCGTTCTGTAGCCGTTCCAACAGCGTGGCCTCAGTCCACATCTGTCTCCTGTTGGAAATGTATGGACTTCAAGAAGAAGAGAATCAGACAAACAGCCACCATGGGCTGATGAGCAGCTCATGTCTCACTAAACAGAGTAGTGTCAAACTGCGTACTATAGACACTAAACTTCAAATGGATTCATACTTACAAAATCGAATCCACATTGAAAATCTTTTCTTTATACTTTTGCCATTTAATTAAGGGTACAACTGAAGGAAAAAAAACACACAGATTATTATTATTATCATTATTACCTCCGCTGAGAAGTTTATGTTTTTGCAAGGATTTGTTTGTTTGTTTGTTTTTTGCAACGTAACTCAAAAAGTTCTGGAATGATTTTCATGAAATGTTCAGGGTATGTCCACTCTGGGTCAAGGAAGAGATGATTACATTTTGGAGGCGATCCGGATCATCGTCTAGATCCAGGAATTTTTTTAAAGGATTCTTTATCACTGTGCAATAGGGCATGGCGGCACAGAGTTGCATATGAGGTCATTCAGCACCATCTAGTGGAGGAAAGTACAAACACTACCTTA
>JAQQZY010000005.1:58290461-58303455 GCA_030068375.1 Ostorhinchus rueppellii
ACCCCTGATGCAGAGCCTTATAGCTGCCTTTTCTTTCTTTTTTTTTCCGGGGCTCAGTAGATGTGAAGCGTGAACATGTACACATGAGCATCACACTTCACTTGTTCAACACAGACCCCATGTTCACTGAGTTAACTCCACACCCTGCTGTGCAACACTAGGTGTAGAAGTTGAAAAGCTTTTCCTGCGCACGTACCACCGATTTAAAATCAGCAACACATTTACAGACGAACCCACACACGACTGCACCCACAGTCTCACAACTACGCAATTACACCTCATACACACGCACACACACAATCTCACAGCTAACATATTGTTCTCAGACCAACACAATGCATTATCTCCCCCGCAGTTGTTCCTCTCTCCCGCACAACCAGGCACACACTGCCTCCTAGTAGCTCTGTGTGCCGTGCGATGCTGAGAGGAGTGTAGAGTTGTCAGTCATTAATCTGCTACAGCACAGCCTGTAATCCTGATGACAGAGCGGAGCGGGCTTACAGAGAGCAGAGAGGATCTGAGCCCAGCCTGGAGTGGGGAACAAAAGAGCCAGAGAAGACTGGCTTTGAATCCATAAAGAGAACGGCATGTGTGCGTACGCGTGCATGTGTGTGTGTAAGAAAGGAAAGATTCTGAGGTGAGGTAGGTAACTATTTTGTCAGCAATGCAGCAGTGCTATTCAAGAACGCTGGCACACACAAAAGTGAGAAAAGCACTACATGGAAAGCAACCTGAGTTGCTGGTGTGTCACTGTGACACGTCGGGGAAATGGGCTCTGGTCCAGACCGGTCATTACGGAGCTCTGGAGAAATATGGAGGCCTGCAGGAGGAAAAGCGAAGAAGCGGATTTTGAAGGCCTCTTCAAAGAAACATCAAGGGTCAAAGTTAGCTCACGCAATTCAGTGCAACATCACTAACGGGCTCCGCTGAAAATGAAGGAGGGGAGAAAAAAAAACTATGTCTTGAGGCATCAACAAGCATGTATAATGGGCATGTGAAAACAACTACAACTGCCCCTGCATGCTGAGCGGAAGCAGAAAAGCTAATACTGCATGAGTCATTGAGCTTAGGCTGCTACACAGATATTATGTTTCACTTTAGCACATTACAACTAAAGAGGTCATTTCACAGTCAATCAGACCGAGACGTCAGAGGTGCTGCAGATACAACCTGTCCGTGAAAGTGGCACAGAAATAATATTATTTGAAGGCTAATGCAATAAATGATGCAACATAAACTGTGTCTTTTCTCAATGACTTAATAATGATGCTGATAAACAAGCCCGCAGAGTTGCAATGATACTTGAAAGAATTTTCTTTTCTTTGAACTGAAATGGGAGCCTCATTAGTGACCAAATAAAAGAAAAATGTGGACTGAATGTGGACCAGGGGATACAAATTAAAAATACACCCATGCACACATACACACACGCAGACCGACACAATGCCCGCACACATGAACACACATTGTCATATCTGGAAGTGCTGCAGAGCGTACGCACTGTGCATGTGTGTCACTGGGAAATGGTAAATAATGGATTAAAAAGTACCCGTTTCAAGACGACCTGCCAAGTTTCTGAGTTAACTCCGATAGCTAGATTGGTTTAATAAAATATGAGCTAAATTCTCCCCTGACACTGCTGTCAAAAATGAGCAGTGAAATGTAAATACATCCTGACTGAGTTCACAAGGATGTACACAGACGTACAACATCAGCCTTCTCTGTTCTGAATGTGGCGGGAAAAAAATCTGATCTGATGTTCACAGCACACATGAAAAGCAATTCAAATTTCATTCTTCTTGAGTCCTCAGGAAGAAAAAAAATAACATTAGTATGCATCCAGTTTGTCAATAAGTTGCACAAGCTTTGATTAGTTTTGGACATTTTTTGCTGTCGTGGGAAACTTCAGTCTTGGCTGGAAGCAGCAAAGTTTTCAAGACAGTTTGAGTTGATACTAAGGGACAAGAGCCCAGACTGAAATCAAACCAGAGATGTTGGAAAAGGTTCACAAGCACCAGCAGAACTTCCCAGATGTATAGAAGCAGGGCCTCAGAGGAACGTCAATACAGGACGAGGGCGGTTGGAGGAGCTCAAACTGTGGCCTCATTCCTGGAAATGACTTTTGTTATGTCTTTTTAGGACAGTTGAAGGCACATGTGTTTGTAAAGTACAATCCATACACAGGGCAATTCACAGTACTGTACAAAGATGGAAAAGAGAGAGCTTACAAACACACAATTACAATTAAAACATAATCAACTAGAAAAGCACTTGGAGAGCGCAGACCTCCGCCAAGGTAGTGTTCATACTTTTTTTTCCCTCCGTCAAGGAGGTTATGTTTTTGCCAGGGTTTGTTTGTTTGTTTTTTATCAACATAACTCAAAAAGTTATGGATGGATTTTAATGAAATTTTCAGGATATGTCTGCTCTGGTTTTAAGGTAGTATTTGTACTTTCCTCCACTAGATGGCGCTGAATGACCTCATATGCAGTTCTGTGTCGCCATGCCCCATCTCGCAATGATAAAGAATCCTTTTTTAAAAAATCCAGACAGTGATCCAGATCGCCTCCAAAATCAAATCATCTCTTCCTTGACCCAGAGCGGACAAATCCTGAAAATTTCATCACAATTCGTCCTTAACTTTTGGAGTTATGTTGTTAACAAACAAACAAACAAACAATCCCTGGTAAAAACATAACCTCTTTAGCGGAGGTAATAATCAATTAAAATAGAGTAAAAGGTCAGAGGTCAGATAAAACCCTTTCAGTTGTTCTATGCTGTTTTCAACATGGACTTAAACATTGTCACAGTACAGGTCTGTCTCACTGTTCCACAGTTTAGCTCATGGAACTGAAATGCAGCTTCACCATGTTTAGTCCTGACCCTGGGCACCAGCAGAAGGCCAGTCCCTGAGGTTCTCAGGGTCTGAGATGGTTCATGTTGGACCACCATGTGACAGATGTAATTTGGTGCCAGACCATGGACAGACTTCTACACCAACAGAGCTGTTTTAAAGTCTATTCTCTGAACTGAACTCAGTAGAAGTGTACAGTCATACTGTAAAAGGAGATTTATTATAAGAAATTAACCCATAAAGACCCAAACATCCATCACCGACCAAAACCATCCACTGATCTGAAATGTTTAATTCCTGTTGATCCACTAATCCTATCAATACATGTAAATAATTGGTGTAAAATGCAGTTTATCGTCTTTTCATGGTCATCAGATATGACCCATTTGGAGATTCAGATGCTCCGTAGTTACCATGGGAACACTGTCATCTTCTATAACATTGATCCACCAGTAAAACCCACGGATTTGGATCAGTGACAGTGGATGGACACACTGGGTTTATGTTCAATTAATGATAGATTTTACTGAGAAAGTCACTTGTTCTTCAGTTTTCTCTATTTTTGAAATAAAAACTCTGAGCTTTTACGAACATCTACATGATCAGTGACTCAAATACAGAAAAATATCTGATGTTCATGAAATACAGAGGAAAATACTATAATAAATGTTGATAAATCACTCAGGAAAGGCTTCATAGAGAGAAAAACTCATTTGGGAACTGTCACAAAAGTATCACTGGGTCTTTAAGGGTTAAGTCCTATACTGTAGACCTGGGTGTTACTGGAGTCTTCTCTCCTAAACTGTGATAACCAAGTGTAAGGTGTAACGGGAAAAAAAAAGACAATTGAACAGAAGAGCTAAACCCACATGAACGACGACAGTGTTCAGAGCTTCAAACGGTGAACTTCATGTCATGTCATGTTGCAAAACTCATGACAACCAACAACGAGAGTTTATAGAACGGTGAGAAATTGTGAACAAAGACTAAATAGGAGTTCATGCCTTCGCTGCCTTCAGGGCAGGCGGTGTGCTCAGGAACACGCTTGACAATTATTTTCAGGGGAAGGTGTCACTGTTTGAGAGGAGTTTTCTGAACATCAAAGTCAGTCTCTCTGAAGACATGTTAGATAACTTCAAAGTCCTGTGACTGTCTGCTTTGCCGAGAGGTGCTTTTCCTTTGTTTTGTTCTGCTAGTTTGTTTTGTACTCCATTGTGGAGTCGATGATAGAGACTGTGAGCGCACGTTGCATCATGAACCTGTCCTTTTCAATTCAGAACTCAAGGACATGGTGGACACTGAACATGACTTTAAACAGGTTGATGCAATTAGACATTTTTCTGCTTTTTCAACAACAAAAGTTGCCACTAAATTGTTCAGAGAAGTAAAAATAATTCTACATTTTTTGTAGAAATGGTTTTACATTTAATAAGAGTTATTTCTTTAACCCTTTAACCACAGAGACATAATTCCAGGTAAACATGCTGCTGTGAATCTGTGCCTGTTTTAGTTTTATAAAAGCTGTGAGTATGTGTTGGTGTTCTTTTTTTTCAGTGGTTTTGTTTTACTGTGTGTTTTAGGGTCAAAACAGGTGGAAAAACAAAAAAATACAAACAGAGGAATTGAAGGTTTTTAGGTTTTTACTAAATAAGACACTCAGAATGTACATCAGTAACATGGTTATTAATAGTTATTATTTTTAGATTTGCATTGTTAATGATATGAATTGTGATTGTCATGCATATCATGTATTATTATGTTCTGCCTTTTGTGTTGTCCTTCTGTGTGGACCCCAGGAAGCTTAGCTTATGACTTTGGTGGAAGCTAATGGGGATCCTTTTAACCCTTTCATGCATAGTGGTCACTACAGTGGACAGCTCTTCTCCAGCTATTCTCTTGTATATTCATCGATTCTGTTGTTTTAGTTCCATATCACCCGACACTAGTGGAGGATTGTGCATCATCTCATACACTGACATTCATATCTTAACTGTAACTTTGCAGTTCTTGATAAATCTGATCTGCAGTGACATGTTTGAGTATAAATCAGGTGCTTATTATTGTTATTAGACTATAATTAATCTTTTTTTTTAAAACAAGAACATTTTTTTGTATAGTATCTCCATAAAGTGAGTAATAGCTAGTATTAGTTTATTAAAATGTGAGAAAACATCAGATTAGCTCCATGAAAAATGTTTTTATTACATAGTTTTCACTCAATATATCAGTAAATACATGTTTCTTTGTGTCCAGCTCCATCACATTGTTTGTTTCATGCCTAAAGAGGAATAAAAACACTCAAAATGTTGATTAAAGTTCACATAATTCAAGTATGAACAGGTTAAATATTAAATATGAAATATTAAGAGATTTAGGATGTTGAACATGAACTGTGAATTGGAAAACACTGAACAACACCAAGGAGTTGAATTGTGAGCCAGTAGTTCTTGTTTCTAAATCGGTCTAGCTGCTTTTCGGCACCTGGTTGAACTCCAAAAAGAAGTTACACTGTTACAACTCAGTAAAAACACAATAAAAAAAAAAAAGAAAATAAAATCACAACACCACAAACAACAGTAAAAGCAAAAAACCATAAGGAAAATTGTGCGGAAAAAAAAAAAGTCTATTTTTATAGTGACTCGGTCTCACTCACCGCTCTGTGTTTTATCTCCTCATTCCACAGGCAGGGTTAGAGTGCACTGAGCATGCCCAGATGTTTGTGGAAAGCACATCATCTATTCCAGGGGTGCCAAACTCATTTTAGTTCAGTTCCATATACAGCCTAAAATGGTACAAAGTGGGCTGGACCAGTGAAATAATATAAAAAATCTGATAAATTTTGAGTGACAAAATTAAAATTCCGTAATGAAAATGTTTATATCTATGAATTACACTTGAACATTACAAGAACGAATATGAACAACCTGAAACTTCTTGAGTAAAATAAGTGCAATGTTAAAAATATCACACCTTAGTTTATTATTTTTCATGGGAATCGCAACTTATAGATCACAGTGTATCTACAAATACACACAACATTAAATAACAGGCAGAATATGATTAAAATTCCACATATTTTTCTTTGGCAATTTCAGGTTATTTATTTATTTTATTATTATTTTTTAAATACAAGGCTAGTCTGTAAATTTAAACATTTTTGAGTAATTTAAGTTTTTTTTTTTTTTAACACTAAAACAAAGAGGAAAAATGACCAGTTTTCATTATTTCTAAGTTATTATGATAGTATTTTACTGTTCTGATCCACTTTAGATTGAATTGACCTAAAATTATTTAAACATCCTTTGATTTTGAATATCTTCAGTGTGATTTTTACATTTCACAAATTCCTCCCATGGGCCATATTTGGCCCCTGGGACGCATGTTTGATGATGTATGATCTATTCTACCAGCACGTTTTTACATTTTCCCATTAAGCAAACGGCTGAATTTTTCTGCATATTTAACATAAATCACACGTTCAGATTGCTCACCACAGACACGTCAGGGGTAAAAGGGTTAATTACCTGTCTTATATTCTTTGTCTTTCCCAGGACATTCCTCTACACACTTCAAATACACTCAGATCAATATGACTTGCTTTATTTTCATTCAGTCTATATTTGTACTGGATGTGAGGATACGAGCAGCAGAACAGTCCAATAGATGCTTTTATTACCATCATCTAATGAGATAAAAAAGTGGTTTTGAAGTGATATGACATGCATGCACCATGTAAACACTGGATCTCCCCACAGTAGCACACTTCCACTGAATATTTCCATAGGTGCCTCTCATCTATTTCAATACACAACCACATACCAAAGACCATCTGCTGCCTTATCAGAAGTGATCAGCTGTTGTGCTGACTTTATTTCCCAGAGCATCACAAGGATAAAGCCTATAACTCCACCTAATTAGTCAAGGTTCCAACAACATGCTGTACACATCACATTATTATAACCTCATCTATGTGCCACACATAGAGGAACTGGAATTCTCTAGTGACATAATTATATATACAGCTCTGCTGCATTAATTGGAATTACTGTCCCAGCAGATCAGTGTCGGAGGCTTTTACAGGACTTCATTGGCCAGGAGCTGCTGTAGGTACAGTAAAGGGACATGGCATGTAATCTATATGAGGAGGCAAAGAAAAAGACAGCCTCAGTGGAAATGAAAGAGACCAGGTGGAGTAATATGTCAGATTTGTCGTTCAGATGTTGTGTTTGTGCCAGATGAAACTTTCAAACATCAAGAAGTATAGTTGTGTCTATGGTTGTGTATAAAAAAAGGTGGCCCTACATCCTCCAGTTAAAGAAGTTTAGACAGGCTGGGCTGCACTTCTAACAGTGTAAAACTTTACTTTTATGTACTAGCTTAAATCCCAGTGGATAAATCCACTCCTCTAGCTGTGGGAACATTTCCCTCGGGGAACTTGAATACACCAAGGCTGAATCCCAGTTCACCCGTTGGCCCTTCCCCCTCCCCCTCTGTTTTGTGTGTACACGTGAAGAAGTAGTGTTGTCCTGATTCTCAATTAGATGAAGGAGATATGCAGAGAATTTTGTTTCTTTATCCATCAATTAAAACAAATAAATTTATAATTACTTGCAGGTGGCTAATTAGGCGGCTGTGGCTCAGTTGGTAGAGCAGGTTGTCCAATGACTGAAGGAGTGGCAGTTCAAATCTGGCTCTGGCTGTCCACATGTTGAAGTGTCCTTGAGCAAGACACTGAACCCTGCATGACATCAGCTGCCTACTGGTGTGTGAATGGGTGAATGTGAGGCTTTGTGAAGAGCTTTGAGGGCACCATGAATGTGTAGAAAATGTGCTATATAAATGCAGCCCATTTAGCATTAAATAGAACAGATTTGGAACCAAAAAAGAGATTTGAGAGCAAAAGGCAATCAAAGAAAGAGATCCTTTTGCTTATAGATCAGTTCTGTCTGCTTGTGAGTTAAAAACTTTTGCTTGAGACTTAAAAGGTTTTGCTTGAAAGTAACTCCTCTTTGTTTGCAACTTCTAAATTTTGCTTGCGAATTTAACTGCACTTCATGGGCGGTGCCTACACCGATGGATGAGAGAAGAGTTTCTATTGGTAGGTTTGACCTAGCTCCTGATTTCTTCCTTGTGTTATGTTACTGGGAGGTAATGTTGATAGTCGTTTGCTCTTCGAAATAGAAATGTTTCCCATCAGTAGTGAATTAGGCCGAAAAAGATACAAATTTCTCTCCATAAGGGGAAGGGCTAAGGTGGAGGACTGTATAAACCTCAAAATGGAGATTTTCCAGGACAACACTATGAACAGAGGGGTAGGAGAAATCTCCCATAATTCTGTTTGAATCATCAGTGAGATGGATGTAAACGCAGCCAAAAAGTGCAGCAGTGACGAAAGAAACACACAAACTTATGTATTTTCTTTGTAAACAACTTAATCTTTTGATCAACTGTTTAATGCTGTTTCAGTGTGTTATAGATCACATTTCTGTGGTTTATAGCCCATGGAGCAGAGACAGTTACAGCTACTGACGGCATGATGAGTAGCATCGGAAGCAAAGTTATTGCAGCTGTTTATTGTGGCGGTGATGACCACTGATGATGTAACAGGTCTGGAAGGGTTGTCCCATTTCATAGGAGAATGTTTCAACCCCTAACACTTGCAGCTCTATTTCAAGGGGTAGTGCCAAGTGCAAGGGCCAAGGGATAGGGCTAAGGGGGAGGGGTAGGTGAAGGGCGAATTGGGATTGGGCCCAAGACATGAAAAATATCCTGGACTTGTAACTGTGAGTGGTTATGATGAGCCCTCATGCACACACACAACTCAGGATGCATCACAATTGAGAGGTTTCACAAATGCAGGAATTCAGGGGTCTGGAGGTCTGACGTGACTGAAGATGTGGTAATATTGACTTAGATGTGAATTCCATTATGCACCAATAGGTGGTGCTGTGAGTCAGATTCAGTATTGTTATGTCATTTTGTCCAGGGTGGGACTATTATTAAATACGTTGTTTCATTTTGATTGGATGAAAAATGTTACAACAGTGTTGTTTTTCATGGCAAACATCAAATTTCACCTGTCCACCCTGAACATGTCAAAGGTCAGCCGCCTAATCTATATGCAACTTTTCATCTACAACCTCTAAAGACTTAACTGACCAAGTTTGAGGTCCATTGCATTAAACCTCTAGGAGAAGATTGATCAAATATACTGTGAGGAAATTAGCAAAAACATACGTAAAATTCAATAAGCTTCGCGTTAATGTGGTATTTTAAGATGGAAGTGCTTCAGTGAAAAGAAAACTCTTTCCTGCAGAGTGTGTATAAAACTATGTCAGTCAACTGCTCTGTCTTTGGTTTTTTTGTAGTCAAATTTCCCAGCGAGAGGGCCAACATGCTGTTTATCATCTCCCATCTTTATCGGTTGGTTCACTGAACAACAGGTAATTGAATTTTGTCAGTAGTTTTTATTTTGGGGCTTTTTTTTCCCCCTGAATCAGTCCAGCTGTTTTTTGTTTTTTTTTTTTTGCACCTGGTTGAACTCCAAAAAGCACGTATGTGGTCGAAAGTCAGTAAAAACAAAGTTAAAAAAAAAAAAAAAAAAGCCCAAACCCTTTATTTTTATAGTGACTCAGTCTCACTCACTGCTCTGTGTTTTACCCCCTCATTCCAGGGGCAGGGTTAGGGTGCACTGAGCATGCTCAGATGTTTGTGGGAAACACAAATTACCACGTTTGAAACTTTTCTTATTGAGCAAAGGGTTGAATTTTTCTGAATATGTCAAATAAATCATACATTCAAAACGCTCACCACAGACACATCAGGAGTTAAAGGTTAACCACAAACCTCAGTAACATCCTATTCACCCTAATCTCCTTGGTTACTGGAGCGGCGCCATCTTGTTTATTTTATGCTAGAACTTCCAGTGGTGCAGTGGAGTCACTGGTGAGCATAAATATAATATATATATCAGGGGTAAAAAGAAGTGAGGTAAAATGACCAGTATTATTTGTGCAGTCCGTAGTTGCCACAATAATTGGAAGAAGAAATGTTTGTCTCTTCAACAAGTGTTTTACTCACGGGAGAGAAGGGGTTAATGTTGTGGGCCGGCATTTAATGTTTTTACGCCTCCTCATGGTGAAGAAGACCGGCATCTTTGGCTGAGGGCGCTTAATTAAAAAAAAAAAAACAAAACACCGGAAAAGCCATATATCTGTTCATTTCACTTTGTGGATGGGAAACCTACAATCCAACACCCATATCCTGAGAAATGGCTTGGGTTTGAAGCTCGGGAGCAATATCAGAACTGACAGCTTGTGAGGCATCAGGTAAATTCACATAAAGTTTATTTTGCCCAAAGGCAGGTTTGCTGATGTAGATGCTAGCTACATTTGTGCTAGCAACTAGCATTCTGTTACTGACTGCTTGTTCTGTTACTGATTGTTAACACGGTTTAAAAGATTTTAAAAGGATGTAGTTTAGGAGTAAATGCTTTAAAATAGTGTTAACCTGGACGTTCCAACACAAAGCGGAAGAAAAAAGTGGAGTTAAAAGGGGCGGGGCAGAATAAGGTGAATAGCTGAATAACGGACTCTGCTTCTCATTGGCCCATGCCCTACCTTTCTACCAAGTTTCAAAAACAGTGGTGCAGTAGTTGTTGCACAATCCTACTGACTGATCCACCAACACATGTACGAGATCATATTTCCAGTGTTAATCATATTAAATGTGGCATATATGAAATATTCAGTTGGCTTGTCTGATGCAAGACAACAACATTTCTATTAAAAATGGACAAAGATGCAGCTAAAAGGAACACACTAGGAAGTGTTGCATCACATATTCTTGTAATCCTCATCCAATCCCTGTCATTTGCAGCCATATGCTTCCCTCTACAGTATGTAATGCGGTTTTGAGGCACATGAAACACACTATTATAAGCTACTTTGGCACGGGATGAAAAGTTAAGATGTACTTCCTTTGTTGAACACTATATAATGAGCGGAAACACATCTATCTCTCTCTCTCTTTCTCTTTGTAGATCATAAAAAGGGTTTCATTTAGTTCATCTCCTCCTCCAGTTGCTTTTCAGGCTTTCATCACAACAGTCCTTTGCAAATAACAATGTATATGCAAAACAAGCCTCTGACTAAATGTTGCTGCACCTTCAGTAAATAATGAGTCATTCCCGAAAGTACGGAGTTGATTAAAAATCTACAGCAGAAAGCTTTACGATGACCCATTTTATGTTTCTGTATATGGTTAAAAGTCAGCGCACAGTTATAAGTAGCGCCATGAGGCAAAAGACAAAACACAAACTACAATCAGCAAATACTGTCAGACGTAGATCAGCTGCCATGTTTCATATTATTATTATTATTATTATTATTATTATTATTATTATTATCATTTCATATTATTATTTACTTAGTTCAATAAAGAAAGCAGCAAATCTAGTGAAGGTGTTCAATAAATTCAATTTCATGCCAGAATTCTGCATTATTATCATTCATTCAGATTAGATTTAGATGATTTCTTCATTCACTGGCTTCTGTTTGTCCTCCCAGACTCTCTATCATGAATGAATGAATGAATGAGTTTATTTTTGGTTTGTTTGTACATCAATCGCAAACTAATACAATAACCATGACAAACATAAAAACCAAAAAAAAAAAGCAATAGGCTAAAAGCAAAAGCTCATCATTTTGTCTATCCTTTGCACCCAATACCTGCTTACGTCAATTTTAATGTGTACAGCATCGAGCATGTACACCATAACATAAAAAGCAGCAACAAAAAAAGCATATCTACCATCTCGTTTCAGTATTCCTAAATCATTTTAAGAATAATTTTAGAGTTAAAGTTTTTTTTTTTTAAACTTTGCCAAAGGAGTGAACATCTTAAATGCATCATGTCCATTTCATAATTTCACACCCATAACCCCAGTCCATGTAAACTTCACATTAGTCCTTACTGTAGTCCATTTACAAACACAAAGACCTACAAAATTATAATTAATCTATAAAATATTTTCATAATTTATCATTTTTTAAGAGTAAAACATGGAGTTGTCATTATTTATAGGTTTTTATGCTAATATTTAAAATTACTTGGTTCGCTTGAGACCAAATTGGGCTGAATGTGGCCCATGAACTAAAATGAGTTTGACACCCCTGATATAGAGAATATTCCACTAATATAAATATGTTACTGAGTAGTAAGTTAATGACAAATGTATACATTTTAATATAGCCTTAAAGTGCATATATCAGGAAATATTTTTAGTGACATTTTTACATTTTCCATGTGCTTATGCTGTCAGATTAGTGGCTAATCTAATCATTTTAAGTATCTATATCCCCCCACACACAGCCTGGTTGCTACTGAAAGATGGTTTGAGGTGTGCTTTTCCTCCACTTCCACCCCAGGTCATTGAACTCCAGCTGAGGAGGCTGCACCAGGTCGGATCCACCCAAAGGACGCTCTTCAGCTGATCCCTGGCTCCCATGTTGAGACAGTAACGTGATAGCAGCCATTTCCCACACAAGGAGAGTCAAGACTTCACAACTTGGACCTGCAGAGATCCTTCCGTTTCTGCGCACCTGAGCTTATTTATGTGAACGACATAATCCCACAGGAGTGAGAGGGGAAAAAAAACAGCTTTCAGCAATGATAACAACCTTTAAGAGCAGATCTGGAAACAACAGGGGAAACGCATGAGACACCTGAGCAGAGTCTGAACTGGAGGAAGCCTATTGTTTTCAGCGGTGATGATGCGTCTTTTTGTGCTGTGGATGTGGACTCTCCTCCCGCTGTGTCACGCAGTCATTTACACAAACGACTGGGCGATTAAAATCAACGGTGATCTTCAGTCTGTTAACAGGATAGCAGAGAAATATGGATTTACAAATATGGGTCAGGTAAGTTTCAGTGACAGATAAATAAACCCCAGTTCAAAGTGTCATTTCACCCAGTCTGCGTAGGCCTGTATGCATCACATGAGCTCACATCCCATACACTGCTCTACAGTGTCTAAGAAAATATCTGATTCAGACCTGAAATGGGCTAAAACTTACATGTTTTAATAAGATGAATCTGAAAACAAATTACAAGTGTTGTTTAGCTCATGTTTTAAAGATC
>JAQQZY010000005.1:58312987-58324224 GCA_030068375.1 Ostorhinchus rueppellii
AGGACTATTTTGTTATTCCAATTGGTCATTTTCTGTAGGAATAACAATGAAATTGTTCATTTGAAACAAGTTTTTGACAAACTATGAAGTTATTTATATTTTCATGACAGGTGGTCTAATACATTTGTTAAGCACTGTATATTCAGGGTGTGATTTGTTGGGGGGATGGGTGGGATCAATCCCCCCTTTGGCTTTTATCTCCCTACCTCTGCTCAATGAATTTCATCCTCCGGGTAGGGACAGTCAGCCAATCGAAATAACAGGCAGGTTGGGACTATTCTACATTAGTGGCAATAACGCTCCCCAGAATCAAACTCTCTGCAGTCTCAGAATTCAAGAAAGCCCCCATGCACTGGGGCGCCATAATGGGGGGTAAATGTAACAAATTCATGGGGTCCAGCATTTGTGGGTGGCCCATAGAGCAGTGGAAGGGCTCCAGTGGATACAGGTTAGAAGGAGTGAAAATTTAGTTTAAGATCTGCTGTATAAAAGAGAAATAGAACCTGGGAGCTGGACGTTAAAAGTATGTAAAGTTTCACTTTTGTTTCATGCCAGCGTTAGTTATGGACTGCACCCCCATGTATAGGACTGCTGAACATCTTAGGAGCCTGGAGAAGAGGTTATACTGGGAAGGGTGTGGTGGTGTCTGTCCCCAATGATGGCATTGAAAAAGAGCGTTTGTATCTCAAGCTAACTGCGCCCCCCCCCCCGACAAAAAATAATTAAAAATGACATAAATTGCACCCTGATTGTATTTGTACAAAGAAATGGACCTTTAGTTGTACCAGGCTTTAAAATGAACAAGAAACTGAAGAAATTAAGGGTGGTCTAAATTTTTCTGCGACTGTATAAGTTGAACTTCACCCAACTCCTTTTCAATTATGTTTTTCTTTTATATTTACATTTGTTTTGTATTGGTTTTAAATGTTGATATTTGAAATAATCAATCAATCGTGTTATTTATTTCTATATCAGTGCACTGATGAGTCCGCAGGCTGCCAGCCTTATATGAACATCGTTGGAGCCTGGAGAAGAGGTTATACTGGGAAGGGTGTGGTGGTGTCCGTCCTGGATGATGGCATTGAGAAAGAGCATTTGGATCTCAAGCCAAATTATGTAAGTGCCCTGGGATGGCACGCTCTTCTCAGGAAGGGGACATTAATCATAAGCAATTTGGCAGAGCTCTTGGTATATGAGTGCATAGCTGAGACAGATATTGCAGGCAGAGCTTTTGGGCCAAAGGTTTAGAAAGGCCGACTAAGAGTATTGGAATGGACATTAAATGTCTGATCCACTTAACTGGCAAGTGGACTGTTGAATAATGCTCTTTGTGATTTGTTTGATGAAACAGAGACAGATTGCTGCCGGCATCTTGTTATGTGCTGTTACTTGCTATCCATCTTATTTAGGATCCCCTCGCCAGCTATGATGTGAACGGACAAGACCCAGATCCTTCTCCAGATGACTCTGACGATTCTAACTAGTGAGAACTTCTAATTTCTAGATTTGTCTTTGCACCTGTTTTCAGCCCCCCCTCAACTCAAACTTTAATTAATGCACACTTTCCTTTCCATTTTCAGTAATTACATGCATATATGGATATGAAAATTCCCCAGTCTAAATTCTGTCTTCTCACTGGTTTGATGTAACGGAAATAGCCTGTCTTTTCCTCATGCATATGCATCCAACCTCATGTTCTGATGTTCTCCTCCTTTCTCTGAAGCCATGGGACTCAGTGTGCAGGGATGGTTGCAGCGGCTGCAAATAACTCTCAGTGCACACTTGGAGTCTCTTTCCGTGCGCAGATAGGCGGTGAGTCCATGTGACAGCGTATGACGATAGAATGCTGAAGGACTTCTAGAGGTTAGGATATTGTTGATGAGAGCTTCAGTCATTATTGTTGCTCTGCTGCCCTCTTTCCTCTTTAGGTGTCCGCATGCTGGATGGAGATGTGACAGACATTGTGGAGGCACAGTCCCTGAGTCTCAGACCACAACATATAGATATTTACCTAAGCAGCTGGGGGCCAGAAGATGACGGGACCACTTTGGACGGACCTGGGCCTCTGACCCGGTTTGCTTTGCAGAACGGTGTCCAAACAGTGAGTTAAAATTGAAAGAGAAGGCTTCATGTGTGAATCAGACAGGGAAGAACTGGTTATCATATTTGTTCATGTCTCTATCCTATAATGGATTACATTTAAATAGCAGTTTTCTATTAATCAGTGGTGACTGGTGAAATTATGTTGGTGGGGGGGCAGTATCCAAGTCAGTTTTCAGCTGTATATGACCACTAGCATACACTACAGTACATGTACCACTGTTTTAGAATATTTAAATGAAAATAAAATACACTGTATATGTTTGTAGGCATGTCCCTGACAAGTGTCTTTTCCACTGATAGTACGGACAATGCATTTAGACCAGGAGTGAAGGGAATACGAGTAGATACATGGAATTGAACAAGTAGAAGAATCAGTGTAAGGGTTCAAACATATGATAGATAATACTCATACCAGGAACTGATGCCACGCCTACTCCCACCAAAGCCTGTTATGATAGATAGATAGACAGACAGACAGACAGATAGATACTTTATTGATCCTTTGCAGGAAATTGTTTGGTAATGAGAGCAGTACAAAAGAAAACACACTGACCATCACAACAGACATCCCCACACACAACCAACAAGAATGAAGAAGTTTTAAAACCAGAATAAAAGGTATATAAATATATAATACATACAATAAAGTAATCTAAAAATAATACCGTAAAACAAACACCTATAGTGTCCACAGCATAAAATAAGTTATTGCACAGCAATATTAAAAAGTTTAATGGCAGCCAGCAGGAAGGACCTCCTACTCTGTTCAAGTCCTGGACCCAGAGGGACTCAGTCTGTGGCTGAAGGTGCTCTCCCTGAATACCTCCAGATGACTTTACTCCTGTGGGCGGTGCTTGGGTGTAACTTTTTGCGCCCTGAGGCTCTCCTATCTCTTGCATCAGAGGGGGGGGTCTGCTGTACATGCACCGTTTATAATGAGAGTCTATGAAGTTCTTGGGCAACACCTCAAACAGGAAACATGTGACTTGACTGTTCACTAAACAAGCAAAAACATTTTTAAACTGCCTTTGAATGCAGATTATACACCGCACTAACTGACTCTCATGTCTAGCTCATTTATTTAAATATCAATGTTTGTATAAAATGATTTTAGGTGATTCCTCTTGTCTTCTTCATGTGAGACAGGTGGGGTGGTGTCCTAGCGCCCTCTATTGACAAGCCTCCAACTGCTATTAATGCAAAGCATGGACACTGTGGTGGTAATCTAATCTGCTGCCAAATCCAACAGCCCCTCCCACCACCACCAAACATTCATACAGTAGCAGCACTGGAGGCAAGGTGGGTGAAGTGTCTTGCATAAGGTCACAGTGACTAGGACAGAGCAGGATTCAAACCGCCAACTCTCTGGTTGTTGGACGACCTGCTTTACCTCCAGAGCCACAGTCATCCATCCTACACCTTACCTGTACATTTACTGTGATAACTGGTATTTTTCTGTCCTAAAATGGTAAATATCATCACACTCCCCATTTGTTGCATAGTTTGTAGCCAACTCCTACTGCAGTGAGTTTCATGAATCTTGCTGAAGGGTAGGGCATGGGCCAAGGACATGTAATAGGACATAGATAAGGCGTTTGATTTTACTGCAGTACTATAGGGCCTTGGCAGAGGTCTGTGCTCTACTTCTAGTTAATACTAATTAATCACTGTTCTCTCTGCTTTCCCAATTTATATCAGGGTCGGCGTGGACGAGGCTCTGTTTTTGTCTGGGCGTCAGGGAATGGAGGGCGAAGAGGTGACCACTGTTCCTGCGATGGATACAGCAACAGCATCTACACCATCTCTGTGAGCAGCACCACGTGGTGGGGAACCCCGCCAAGATTCGTGGAGCGGTGTTCCTCCACACTGGCAACTGCTTATACAAGTGGAGACGCAAAAGACGTGGTGAGTAGAGGCTGAGGGTGGAACAGCCGGGAGGAAGGAGAGACATGTTTAAAGTTGGGTTATGGAGAGTAATTAAAGTCCATTTAACCTTTAAAGACCTGGAACTACTTTTATGATCACTGTCAAATAAATTATCCTTTACATTTAACCTTTCCTAAGTGACTTATCAACATTTATTAAAATATTATCCTTCGTAATTTGCAGAAAAACAGGTAATTAATTTAGTGACCAAGTAGTTTTCCACTAAACCTATTGTCAAAACACAGACAAATTAAGAAAAAAAACTTTTTCAAAAATACATAATTTACTGAAACAAAAAACTATTTCATACAACCAGAAAATCAGTGGATGCTGCTGGTTGTCGACAGCTGTTTCAGTCTTTGAAGGTTAAAAAGCTCAACACATCACTATAATACACAATAAATACAAAATAACTCTTTTTTTTATATACATCAGTGGCCCATATGAGGAAACATACTATAAAAATATATTAGAATATTTTTTTCAAGATTATTGTCTTTTAATGGGGGCATTTTTCACGTCTGTTTGAGTTTAGAGGAGGTTTTAAAGCCGGTAGTTTGATTTAATAATCCCGGTCATGCTGCCAGACACTTTAAGAAACAAAACACACTTTGGGGAAATAAGGTGGTGGTAGTGTGTGTGTGTGTGTGTGTTTGTGTGTGTGACAACTACTGCACCGGAGTGTGGAAGTGTGAGACGTCTGTCAGTCAGAAAACGACTCCCCAGATATGTCTTTCTATAAATGCAGTAATGAGGCAGAGCTGCTGAGGGACAGGTGGGAACTATCTTACCCTCTGCCTTTCCTTACAGTGAAGGATGGGTCATGGATGTGTTTTTAGTGGGTTGGCAGCTGTCTGAGGAAAATGCATAACAACGCTCTGATATTTGAATCGTCTAGAATTTACATCTGACAAATCATATTATGGTAGATTTTACATTTTCTGAGTAAATCTTGGAAGGTTCATCTTCATCACTGGCTGCTAAATGTTTGCATTAAAGAAATAATAGATAATATAATAATAATAATAACAATAATAATAATAATAATACCTGCACAGTCATTAATCTTTCTATATTTTTTTTTTCAAGATTCAAAGATTCTTTATTGTCTGTTTATTAGATGCTTTAATATACAGACAATTACTGTTTGTTTCTCACCTATTCAGTGTCATGCATTTAAAAAGAGCAAAAAATAAAAGAATAAACAGTATAAAGAATAAAACTATAATAGGATATAAAGTGTTCATGTCAGTCTCATTTTTGAGATTTAAAACCATGAGTAAGAAATACTGCCTTTTGTTTTTACTCATACACACAAATTATTTTTAATAATGAAAAGATTTCTTCTAAGACAACATTTATTGCTGGTGTTCAGTTTATTTAATTTGTAAAGAAATAAAGCTATTATTTAATTCAATTCAATTCAGTTGTATTTGTAGAGCCCTGTATGTATCACAACAAGGTTGTCTCACAGGGCTTTACAGAATTAAACAAACAGTCAAATAAAGAATAGATATAGGAAATTGATTAATGTCCAAGGCATCCCCCGTCCTTAGACCCTCCTTCTCAGCAAAGAAAAACTCCAAAAACCCAGTGGGAAAAATAGAAACCACAGTGAAGGACAGATCCACTCCCATGGACGGACAGGCTGTAGATGCACCAGGACTGATGGACGTCCATTTATGGATGTGGTTCCAGTCTATTATGATGCAGTAGGGTGGGGGCACATGAGGGGGGCCATCTAGTCCAAAGAGACTGGTGAGGGTGAGGAGGTCCATCCAGTCACCTCAGATTCCGTCGTCATTGGGCCCCAGGTGACTACAACTGAAACAGTAGCCACTAGCCCTGGGGGGAGTGGGGAAAAGTGATGAACAAAATATTGTAAATTATATGAACAGACAAAAGTGGTACTTAGGACCAGAAACAGACCATATTTCATTACACTATATATTTGACTGAGTGTTAATTCAACAACAAATCAGTGGGATCTACTGTTTCACTGTTGTTATTGTTGTCATGTGACATAATGAAGAGGATCAGAGCCCACTGGTCCGCTTGAGTAAGTCCCAGATCTGACACAGAAAGCCTTCTTCCACTTCCTGTCATACATACATATGCTAAAGCTTTGCAGCCCTTGCAGTACAGAACAGCTGTGAGAATCCCCTTTCTTATATATCAGTCTAGTCAGCAGCTCTTACACCGGAGGAGCGCATTTCAAGCCAGAGAATTATCTATGACAAGCCCAAAGAAATGCTGGAGACCGAGCATTAAAAGCAGAGGGAGGTCCGCCCCCAGTGAGGGTCATTCTGAGTTTAGATGTGGGTTCCACACATTGGCAGGTCGTCCACGTATGACTCATGATATCAGACAGGAAGCATAAAACTTTAAAGTTTCATATCCCAGTCACAGGAAGAGGAGGGATAGATGGAGTAGAACATACCCAGGGACCCACTGGGACACGCCCCCTTCAGGTGCACCTTGTAAGATATGAAATCAACAGCATTATGCCCACAAAGCAACACATGTGTTAGGCCTGCACAATACTGGTAAAAGCTTCACATTGCAATTTTTTTTTAACCCTGCGATATATATTGCGATATGAAAAAAATACTCAGGAGCATATAACAGCAGTGTGGCGCAGACATAAATGGTCAAACAAATTAGTTGGGGGCGGATATGGCTCAGGTAGAGCGGGTCGTCCAATATCCAGAAGGTTGGTGGTTCGAATCCTGGTCTCTCCAAGTCAGTCTGTTGTGCCCTTGGGCAAGACACTTCACCCTCCTTGCCTCCAGTGTTACTTACACTGGTGTATGAATGTTCGGTGATGGTTGGAGGGGCCATAGGCACGAAATGGCAGCCACGCTTCCACCACCACTAGAGGGAGAATGTGAGAGTGATTGAATAATGGATCAATAATGTAAAGTGCTTTGAGAAGGCGCCTTGAGTGACCTGTAAGGCACAATCAAAATCTAATCCATTATTATTATAGTTGTATTTTCTCTCATTTCTCTCAAGACACAAGTCATTTTTCCAATCACCTTCAAATATCGCAAATATAACTTGCGCATAAAAATTTACCTAGTGGAAAAATTTCAATTTTGCCAAAACTCTTGTTTGACACAGAATCATCTTTCTTATAGCCAAAATTATTCTAGATAACTGACATCAAAACTGACTGTCGACCAGTTTCTATCCGACTTGCCGCCTACTGGTGTATGAGTGTGTGTGTGAATGGGTGAATGTGAGGCTTTATAAAGTGCTTTGAGGGCACCATGAAGGTGTGGAAAATGCGCTATATAAGTGCAGTCCATTTACCATTTGTAAGGGGCGACACTGGGTTCAATTCCAGCACCAGTCACTGGTGGGACCTTTCTGTGTGGAGTTTGCTTGTTCTCTCCCACAATCCAAAGACATGCATTGAAAGGTTAATCTAAATTGCCCATAGGTGTGAATGTGGGAGCGATTGTTACCTCAGCCAAGGAGGTTATTTTTTTGCCGGCGTTTATTTGTTTGTCAGTCTGTCTGTCTGTCTGTCTGTTTGTTAGCAACTTTACAGAAAAACTACTGGACGGATTTTCTTGAAATTTTAACCAGTGATAGAGAATCACCCAAGGATGTTCCCAGGGGCGTTCCAAGGCATGGGCGACCTGGGCAATTGCCCCTAGCGCCACTTAATGGGGGGCGGCATCGCCGACATGTCCGACAGCACCCCCCGCTCCTCAGGCGCATCTCCGACAGCACCCCCCCTGGCGGCAAATGGGGCTTTTGCCCAGGGAGTACATCGCTCCAGGAACGCCACTGGATGTTCCCATTAAATTTTGGTTACGATCTGGATAGCGGTTTTGACGTCATGACGTCATAACCTTGTGTGACGGAGCGCCTCTGAACGCCCCGTCATTCCCCGTCCGGCGCACTCTCTTTTCTCTGCTTCTCTGCTGGAGAGAGAGCAGGCGTCGGGAGCGCGCATAGCGCCGTTGGCATTGCCGGTGCAGCCAAGCTCCGCTAAACTTTTCTGTATAGACCCACACTTGGGTCTGCTGTTTTGTGTCCCCCCCGTAATGTTTCCTTTACATTTGGACACTGTTTTCCCCCACTGCGGCGTTCGAGGGTGCACACTTGGTGCCTACGTGTTACACACGCATCCCTTACCTGCTGCTGCCTTCAGGGACCGTCAGACATCTGGCCAAACTGAGGCACTTCCCCATATCGGCTTAAATATTGCTGTGTGGCGCACTTCTGATCGTCAAGTGACTATGGACGCTACCATTATCATTCAATTGTGTTGTTACCTCCGCCAAGGAGGTTATGTTTTGCCAGCGTTTATTTGTCTGCCTGTGTGTCTGTCTGTTTGTTAGCAACTTTACAGAAAAACTACTGGACGGATTTTCATGAAATTATCACCAGTGATAGAGAATCGCCCAAAGATGTTCCCATTAAATCTTGGTCATGATCCTGATAGCGGTTTTGACGTTATGACGTCATAACCTTGGCAGAGGTTTGCGCTCACTGAGCGCTCTTGTTTAAAAATCTTTTTCTTCTCCCATGTACTTATTATGGGTGAAATTTCAAATGTCTATAAAAACATCAATTTCGTTTCAATTTACTTCAGACTTGGCACATATATAGATGCAATTGATATGCTGACGTCAGCACATGCATAGACATGATGAATTCAGCTGGAACAATGCTTAATACGTGCGAGGAGTGGGGTATGTTGTGCCTGGAACCACTTGTTTTCATTTGACATGCTTTATTCACACACTGAACCTAAAATCACATAAACAACATCAGATCTGAGTAGGAATCTCAGAAAACTATAGGCCTCTACAACTATTACAACTATATACTACATTACACATTCACACTGCACCACTGTAATTATACAATCAAATGCTAAATATTCACAGATCTCTGAAATCTTGAAGTTCACTAATCCTGTTGCTGTTTCCTGTTTTCTGTTGCCGTTACTTCCTTCTTTTCTGGTGCAGAAGAACCAAATTACACGCGGTGAAGAATACACTTCTCTGATTGATTTTTGTTTTCATGTAAGCACTTTCCTTAAAAGCCTGTTTTTACAACCTCTTTATGCACCAAACACTAAATGTGATGATACTCTTGCAGAAAATTATGTTTTTGTTGTTCTGGTTTTACTCATCCTTTCAACACAATTGACTTCACAGTATTAGTTTGATATCTGCACTTTCCTCACAAGTTGAACCAGAGACTCAGCAAGGCTCCGTTGGGCTGCTATCGATCTTAAATTGGTCATGTGATCAGGACATGCCGACAGATCCAGGGACTCCCATGGGTTAATTGAATATACCTAGATGTGTTTGTGTTCACCAGACATGACCCATTTCATTCATCTGTCCTTCCTTTATTGTCATCTCCTGTGTCATCTCTACATTCACTCTAAACAGTAGATCACCAGATCCAGATATGTCATTTTGTAAGTTTCTACCTCAAAACCACTAAGTTCCTCCAGAGTATTTTAACAGTTCAGTGGTTTCCTCCTCCTTTAGGTGGTGGTGAAAACTCGCACAGAGTACCAGACAGAGAAGAAGAGGCTGAAGGTCCCCAAGGTGGAGGAGTTTACCATCAGCTTCACCGATGGTGTGTCTGAGAGACTCAAGGTAAGGGTTTACACACTTGTACATTTATAATGAATGAAAACAGAAAGCTACCACATAGAACTGACACCCATACTGATTCAACAAAAATCTGATAATTTCATCCATTGGCTGATATCTTCCAATACCTAAATCATTATAACACCCCATAAGAATCATCACTTCATCAATTTTAGCTACAAGTTCAAAATAAACTTGACAGTTTGCTGGTGAAATTATGTTGTAATACTGACACTATGTTTATTATCTCAAAAAAACAAAACAAACTGTGTCTAAAATGCTAATGATACTTGCCAAATATGCCTTTTTGTACTGCGCCTAAATGATAAATATACTTGCATCTGCCATGGATTGGTTGAGTCTAGAACATATGTATTTAGCAACAACTACTAAAACTTGTCTAAATTTGTTGGATTACACGTCAGTCCTACAATTTGATTTGAAAATTATCTGCATCAGAGATTAATTGTGTGAAATCTTACATGCTTTAATAAGATGAATTGGAAAACAAATGACTTAAAGTGCTAGCTATCTGAAGTTTTCAATGTAAAATGTGAAAGTGGTATTACACACATATTACACGTTCTTAAATGTGTCAGTTATTTGTGTTTTAATGGTGTAATCTCTTAACTGGGTTCTATATTTGCTGTTGCCTATCTTGGTCAGGACTCCCTTGATTTCTCATCTACAATACAAACATTTGCAAATCTCGCACTAGAAACTGTAAAGTGAATGTATTGTAACCCTTGAATATCATTATTCTCACCAGGGCTGTGGGGAAGGCAGGTTATAATAGTGTTCTTGATGTTGATATGTTTTGCTATCTTCTGTGCTAATAATCACCAAACGGCAGGACAGTTTTCAGCCAGCTTTACTGTCAACAGCTCAGGACAACGGGCACTACTCGTGCTCTAACATGGACTCCGCTCTCTTGTGTCACCCCAAAACAGGTCGTACCCCAAACAATAGGCAGGAACCAAAATGTTAATAAAGGCAAGAAGAAACATAATAAAAGAATATATAATAGAAACTGACTAAATAATTAATGAAATAATATGTAAATTACAACATAAACAAATGTCAAAATAATAAACAAAAATTAGTAATACGGAAATAAAATAATATTCAAATTAAATATTGCAGTCATCCTCTGCCACAGATGAAATGCCCACATTTCAATAAAGAACTCCTAGGTGTGAAAAAAATAAAATCAAATAATTTGGAAATAAAATAATATTCAAATTAAATGTTACAGTATTATAATGTGCAGACAGTGTTTTGAAGTAGATCAGTAGCTATGAGACAAACATTCCTTTTGCCTAAAACCCATCCTTGTTAATTCTCACAATGTCACATTTTGACCGAAGACTGCACAGCAAACCAGCATTTTTCTTTTCTTTATTAGTGATTCGAACTGGTACACAGCAAATTCTACAGAGTTAAATCAACTCTGAGAGAGTTAGTTGTTAACACTATGCTAGTGTTTATTTTGTCCCAATCCTAATAGTGTTAATTTAACGCTACTCAAAGTGTTGATGATACAACTCTGATGTGGTGTTAAAATACATCTAACCAGAG
>JAQQZY010000005.1:58447358-58460086 GCA_030068375.1 Ostorhinchus rueppellii
AATAAAATAAGTAAAAAATACATTAAAATTTGATTACACACAAAAATATCAGCTCAAATTTAAATCAATAAGGCATAAATTAAAATGTCAATAAAATAAGTAAAAAATACATTAAAATTTGATTACACATAAAAATATATAATTAAAACACTTTAACGTGTCTAGCAAAGATTGACCAATTCCACTACAAATGCATTTGCAAGGACAACTTTGCCAATTGGTGTAAATACACCAAATTAAAGGGGAAAATCACCCTGAAAGAAGCAGTGATCAAAATCACAGAGATTCTGCAGGCTGACATTAACCATTCTTTAGATTAGTGTCACACAGATGGATTAGATAATATAACTGTGAATTTAAAACCCTACTACTTATGCGTAGCCAGCCAAGACAAGCAGTTGTTACATGATATAATTAAAATAAATGATGGCCAAAACTATACAAATAAGATCAAATTTTAAAAAAGTAAACATGATTCCCCTTTGATAAAAAAAATAAAGTGGAAAATCTGCATAGGATTTACATAAATATTAACTCACCATATCCTCCTCCACTCTGCATTTCAGGATAAATGGAGGGAGAGAAGAAGACAGAAGGCCATTTTAGTTTTCTCCACAATAATAAAACATACCACAGTATCCACTGCCCAATATATGATGACCACCAGGTCAGCTGTGGGTAGAACAGTTTCTGCATCCACAACACGCTGAACTAAGGCATGTAGATGTAGGAACCGATGCTGCTTCTACAGTCATACACCACTCCTGCACATTTTCAGTTACACTTAACCCGAACAGTAGATTACTGGGGGAAAGCCTGACGAGTGCAGGCCATTTAACCAATTTAAAGTAACTGTAGAACTATCTAGGTACGTGACTGCTTCTACAACTTTGGTCTGTGCTGTGTTTTTAATCTGTCCTCTGCTTTTAGTGTTTTGTGTTTAACATTTGAGATACCCTCTCCAGACTGCAGAATAAATCTACCTATGGGTACTAATTAAGTCACTTTGACCTAGACATAGATCACTACATAACAGAGACTTTCAATGTTTACTTCATAAATATAACAGAGCGATATGCTTTATTTCAAATTATGGCAACATTATAATTAACATTAGTGAGTAACGTCTGATGCTCAGTAATTATCCAGGAACAACACATATTTAAATATCGCTCACCGTCATGGTCACACCTGGTTGGTAAAGCAGTGATGGACTGATAATGTTTCTACATTTTCACACAAAGTCATGAATGCACATCAGGTGGAATTGGGCCCTACTAGATTGTCCAGATGTGCGCCATCTGCAGACGACAGAATGAACGTCTTCTCTACTGTCAGACGTTTGCATAATCCAGCTGACAAACTAACAAAAATGATACTATCGAGTTACATGAGTCTTAAACAGTAGGATGCAACCCAAGGGGGAAGTGTTTATGTTTTGGTGCTGATCCATAACATAGAATTTTTGTTCAATTCTTACAATTTATGAGATTGGTTGAATGATGTGATATGCATTCAACTGAATAAATGTCTAAATTCTATCAGTTGTAGCACACTGAAGCAGTTACAGGATATGGTCACTCATACGTGTCATTTTGGATAAATTGTCAATGTAAACATCCATGTTCAATATAGTAATGTAATACACTAATTTAATAACTGTTTAGAACTATAAAGTCTGCAAAAACTTTAATTTTAACGAATTAGCAAATTTTATCTGTCAAGCATCTAATTACTGTAATTTTTATGCATTTCAAAATCAAATCACAATAAGAGCTGCTGATGTTAAGATAATGTAATGATATTAATAATGATCACGAATTATTGTTATTGTACATCAAGAATTTGTTTTAATTCAGACTGAATGTTACTGAAATAAGTGTGCATCCATGAACTTGGGAAACCTGTTCGGGAATCGCTATGGTTTCAACTCGAGTTCATCTGCTAGCCTGGTGAATATCTGTAACCAAGGAGACAACTGTTGCCAGGCAACAACAGGCCTAGATCAGTGCACATACACAGTGAAAAGCACCAGTGTCCAAGCCTTTCAATTTATACTACAGTACAAACAGGAACTGGCAATTCAAGACACTGTTTTGAGATGTATAGTAATTCACTAAGACCCACATCTATGAGGTTAGGAAGCACAAATCCATGTGACTTACAATACTGTCGTAACGGTCTCCTCCTCTGCTTCTTCTGTCACTACAGACAAAAAGAAATGCCTTAATAGAGTTTCAGTTCACTGGGGAAACATAGTGTAACTCCTAAGTATCATGCTCAATTAAATTAGTACTTCACCAGCTGAAGTATGAAAGGCCGAGCAGACTCTAGAAGTGAACTCTGATCAGACTGAGTCAGGGCTTATTAGGTGATGTTGTACTGCCAACATCAGACAGCTACGAATCACATGTCACTGATATCTGTTAAATTTGCTTCTGGTAGAAGTGAAACGACAGACGACACCTCTTTATACTAACCTGGGTCTGTCATCCATACTGCCGTGATAACTGCTGTGTGAGAACCTGTCTCCTCTGCAGACAAAGAAAAGAAGAAAAAACAGTGTGGAAAAATCCAAAATAGGACCAGTGTCCTTGTATCGCAATGGCACTTTCTATCAAGAATCAATAACATGTTGAATTTGTGAAGTTGTCAGGTTCTCTCTATTGGCGCTTTTCCACTGCGAACCCTACTCGGCACGCTTCAGCTCGACACGACTCTACCCACTTGTCGGACCGGCACGGTTGTGTTTCCACTGCCAGCCGATACTAGTCAGGACTCGTTGAAGTGGCTGGAGTTGGCGGAGTCGACACAGCCGTGACGTCGTTTTCAGGCGACGAATAAAGTGTCCCGCTGCGGTCAGTAAAGTAAACAAGGATGGAGGCACTGGGTGCAGTACTACTGTTGTTGTTTGCACTGCGGTTTGTTACTGAAAACACCTAGACAGACGCAGGTCTGTCTGGCAGGTGATTATTTCAGATCCCCGAGCTTCGTTGCGCGTATGACAACATTTCCTCTGACCAATCAGTGGACAGCACTGTTCACGTGACGTTTTAGTGCCAGCTCGGCACAGCTAGACCCACCTCTGAAATGGGTATGAAAAATCGTAACGGGTCCCAGGTCCAACCCCCAGTGGAAAAGGGCCATATTGGGGTAGAGTCGAACCGTGCCGAATAGAGCCGTTACGAAAACGCACAGTGGAAAAGGGCCAATATGTTAGAGTCTTGTGGTCTGGATGAAGTAGATCAATGTCCAAACAGAAGTGGGTGGTACTTTCACTGGAGGAGAATTCAACTAATTAAATTAAAGTCCATATATGACTTCCTATCAGTGCGCAATAGTAACTTTAATGATATCTATGACCAATTCCATGTTCTAAGCCATCAAAATATGGACCATTATGAGTAACATTTTTAATATTTCAAAAAATTGGTCAAAAAAATTTTTTTTTTTTGGTTTGAATTTCTTCGTGTTTGAAGAAATTTAGTTTTTAAAATTCCATGTTTATAACCTTGTGCCACCTTTTAGGTTGACAGTTCAGCATCTGTCCAGGGACTGCAGATGAAAGCAACTTCCTGCATGATATTTGGATCCTAACAGTTCAAAAAGTTTGAATTTGAACCCTTCAGGTGCTGCAAATCTGTCTTTATATTTATTCTGGCCAAAATCAAGTGCTTTCAACTCCAGCTTAATTTATTACGTCTATAACTATTTATATCATGACATTTACACATATAAGGTCAGGACTTCTGATGAACATTTCTCTGAGTACAACATACTTATCAGCAGCAGGAGGTGTAGTCCATACTGAACATTTGTCCAAACTTTGAGTCGATTACCTAAAATGTTCAGTTGTTGGTTGAAGCCAACAACCTGGAGTGGGTGGAGTGTGATGTGGCTCATGTGGATTTAAAGGGCCAGCGCTCAAAATTGGTTTAATTAATGAAGAATTCAGACCCAAGCATAGCATTTACAGTTTCTGTAGACCACAGGGAAATATTTGAAAACGCATAATTCCATTTTAAAAAAAAAAGAGCTCAATATCACTCTTTTAAAATGCTTTACCAGCTAATAAAAGTGATCATGCAATGTTTTTGATAATGTAACTATTACAAGCAATTAACAGCTCATTACTTTTGTCATGATATATTATTTGAATCATATGCATGGCATTTATCTTCAACAGGCATATTACACTGCACATGGCTGTTGCCATGGATTTAAAATAAACAAAAAGTGTAGTGGTTCTTTGGTAAACTGTAAGGATGACTGTCCAGTACAATTGCCTTAATTGAAGGAGATAACTGCTTAATTTCCTGCCAGTTCTGTAGCTTCCTCTGTTAAATACTTCCATGATGCCATGATCGCAGTGCTGGGGCCTGTTCCGGGGGTAAGTGATGTCAGGGCATACCCACGTTATTGGCCTCAATGATCAGCATCCGTTGTCAGTGAATAATTTCAGCAGATACTACAGCTGATGTTAATCTGTTGTGTTTTAGTAACAGGGTGTTTCATAAATTGGTATAATTCAGCATGTGCTTGTTTAAAAAGTAGTGTGATTACAATCTGAATGCCTTTCAAACACTACAGGGAGAATAAATAAGGGAAAAAATAAAATCACATTATTATGGGATGTAGGGATCCTACAGGTTTCCACAGGCTAAATTTAAGATTTTTTAAGACCTTTTTAGACTACTGTACTTAGAACAGAATTGAATGCCCATTTCACAGTATTTCAAAACTGCACTGGCAAAAATTTGTGACTCCTAGAACTTAGTAAAATCTATTCATTTACTCAAATGCTAAGATTCCTACTGTTTCAAGTCATTTTTCACTGGGGCTGCAAAGTTAGCAATAATTGGTTTCTAATTTCAGTATAAATGGTCAGGTTGCCACAGGCGGAACTGAGTAGACGAACATTACTTTCTTTGCAGTTTGAACATTAAACAAATACATTTAAATACATTTATGACAGTTTATGGCAACATAACCTGAGACCTCCCACAGCAAATGTAATACCTTTTAAATACTTTTTTAAAGTATTAAATGCAAGATTTGTAAACTGAAGACTCAATTAAGACTTTTTAAGACCCTGTGGGAACATTATAAATCGGGGAAAAATTAAATAACATTATTATGGGATGACTAACGTGTTATTTTAGGTGTCAAATTGACCCAGATTTTTACTCCCAGTGCATCCTTAATGTAAGTGGGTGTCAAATCCTCACCCTCCTCTTGGCAGGGGTGGTGGGGGAAGAGGCAGGTTACGGGCTCTGCTGCCCCCTCGTCCACCTCTGCTCAGCGGTGGCGGAGGTCCTCGGCGGGGGCTCATATCGTCATAGTCCCGTCTGGATGGAGGTAAAGGTCTATTGCCTCGAACAGGTGGCAATCGCTCAAAGCCTCCACGCACACGGATGGGAAAGCCCCCGATGGGTCGTCTGCCTCTTTCCTCAAACAACACAGTGAAACCGCCATAGTCATACGTCTCATCGTAGAAGTTGGGGTCATAAGGCTGGGCGCGACCTTTGATTGGTGCCTGAAAAGTTCAATGGGAGGACATTAAATTGGTGAGCTTCAGCTTTAAGGTTTCTGAATATCCTTCAGACTATACACAGGTGATTGTTAACTCACCTCTGACACCAGCTCCAGGATCACTTTTATACATTCAATAACACGCTCTGGCTTTCCTCCAACCAGCACAACTCTGTCAGTTGAGTGAGGACAGCACTCTTGGAACAACTTGATGGTAGTTTGGGTGTTCTAGGTCAAGGAAACGTGAAAATGTTACAGTCAAGTCTCCAATTCAAAGCTTCAAATCTATTTTTGTTTTCTTAGCAACTGAACCAATTGGCAACATCAGCAGATCCACACCCTGGCATACCTCTCTCAGCTCCTTTATCTTAGCACCTTTCACTCCAATGATGCCCCCTGCAAGGCTCTGATGGATTAGCAGGCGCAGCTCAGAGTCAAAGTCAATCCCACTGTAATGTTGGTACTACAAAAACACAAGAACATCAGTCATTTCACTATGGTCTCAACTATAAATGTATTAAGACAACAGAGCACAAATGTTTCTTTCCAAATGTGGGGCAAAGGCCCCAGAAAAAACATTTTAAGCTCATGTGAGAAAACAGCCAGTAGCAGTAACAGTGAAACAAACAAAAAAATCAGTTTTGGACTTCTGGTCAAATACATGATCTAGCTTTTTGAGTAATATTCATCAAGATGCGATGTTAGGCCTAGTCCAAACATATGTTGAGTGCATTTCTATAAATGGATTTTATCCAATACAGGTGGGTGTTTAAACTATGTTTTGAGGTTGAACAATTAAAGGTGGGGTCTGAGATGTTTTTCTGAAGCATTTTTTACTATATTGCTAAAAATCCCCTTCATACCCCAATTGCAAAAAAATAATTAAATGCTCCGACACAAAAATGAAAAGTTTTAGTTACCTGTGGAACGGACAGGACTGAGAAAACAACATCCAATCGTTTTGAGCGCCCACTTCAACATTGTATGGAGGAGAGGGGCAGTACCTCTGGACTGATAGACTGGGGTGGTGGTTCCCCTTTTCAAGAAGATGGACCATAGAGTGTGTTCCAACTACAGGGGATCACATACCTCAGCTTCCCCGGGAAGGCCTATGCCATGGGATACTGGAAAGGAGATTCCGACTGATAGTCAAACCCTGGATTCAGGAGGAACAATGCAGTTTTTTTACCTGGTCATGGGAACACTGGATCAGCTCTTTACTCTCCACAGGCTCCTAGAGGGTTCATGGGAGTTTGCTCATCCAGTCCACATATATTTTGTGGATCTAGAGAAGGCATTTGACTGTGTCCCTTGAGATATCTTGAGGGGGTTACTGGAATATGGGGTTCATGGCCCACTACTATGGACCATTAGGTCCTTCTATGACTGGAGCCAGAGCTTGGTCTGCATTGCTGGTAGTAAGTCAAATTAGTTCCCGGTACAGATTGGACTCCACCGGGGCTGCCCTTTGTCACCTATTCTGTTCATAATTTTTATGGACAGAATTTCTAGGCACAGCCAGGAGGAGGAGGGGGTTCAGTCTGGGGGCCTCTGGGCCGCATCTCTGCTTTTTGCAGATGATGTGGTATTGTTGGCTTCATCAAGATGTGATCTCCAGCTTGCACTGGGATGGTTTGCAGCTGAATGTGAAGTAGCTGGTTGAAGATTAGCATCTTCAAGTACGAGGCTATGGTCCTCAGTTGGAAAAGAATGGAGTGAACTCTCCAGGTTGGAGAAGAGTTGCTGCCCCAGGTGGAGGAGTTTAAGTATCTCTGGGTGTTTTTCACAAGCGAAGGAAGGATGGAACAAGAGATTGACAGGCAGATCAGTGCAGCATTGGCAGTATTGCAGACATTGTACCAGTCTGTTGTGGTAAAGAAGGAGCTGAGTCAAAAGGCAAAGCTGTTGATTTACTGGTCAATCTACAATCCTAATCTCACCTATGGTCATGAGCGGGGGGTAGTAATCGAAAGGAAAAGATCACAGATCTAAGTGGTGGAAATGAGTTTCCTTTACAGGGTGGTTGGCTTCTCTCTCAGAGATAGGGTGAGGAGCTTGGCCACCTGGGATGGGCTCAGGGTAAAGCCGCTGCTCCTATACATTGAGATAAGCCAGCTGAGGTGGTTCAGGCATCTGGTCAGGATGCTACCTGGATGAGGTGTTCCAGGCATGTCCAACCAGGAGGAGACCCTGGGGCAGACCTAGGACAGGCTGGAGGATCTCTCTAAGCTGGCCTTGGACTCCCCCAGACATTCTTGTAATTCCTTTATGTTGTAAATACGTATATAGTCTGTATAGTTTGCATTACTATCATTTATTTTATCATTTTTTTTGCACTATATTTATGCATGTAGTCTTTCTTTCTTGCACTTTATTGTGTTGTTACCTTGACCATTTCCCCTCTGTGGGCTCAATAATGTTTAATCTAATCTACTAGTTGCCAATTACTTTATTAAGATGAGAGCTTACCTCTTCGAGAGTTGGTATAATTTTCAGAAGAATGTCTCCAATGGTGTCAATGCTAGCGTTCACACTCAGGATCCTGTCAGAAGCATTTTGACCAAAAGGAGGCATGACATTACGACAGACAAAAAGTTGAAGAGCAAAAGTATGACCTGACAGAAAAAGCATTGCCAGAAGTAGTCCACCAAACAATTACATAGATTTTTCAAGCTAAAAGGAAAATTCTGGACTGCTGCATTTACACAATTTTTACTTTTCCCCAACACTAGACTGATTAAAAAAAAAAAAAAGAAAAGAAAATCAGCTGCCATGCACTCACTAAAGTCACTGTAAAAATAAGAGAAGCCTTGGGAGGATGGGCAGCTTCAGAACGGATCAAATTAATATGCGTCTGGCCACACAAAGTTGGAGGGAGGGGAGGGGGAGGGGGGTGACAGAGAAAGAGAGAGAGAGATCTATAACCATCCCACCACCAGCAAGTTGGGGAAAAGGAAACCAACTGAAACAATAACTTGTCATGACAATTGTGCCACCATCACACACCTTCTCATAGTGACCAGGGTCGGGGAGGAGGGGGTGAGGTGGAGGGAAGGGGGAAGAAGAGGGCTTGGGAGGGACGGGGGTGAAAAGGAGACGAGGTGGGCAGTAGTAAAGAGTAACAGAGCAGAAGGTTGAGCACGGGACGTGGGGGGGAGGAAATGTGAGTGGTTACCAACTGTTTTGTGGCACAGGACAGGACTGGGGTGGGGGGTTATGAAAGGTTTGGCAGGCAGCTCGGATCTGATGTGGCCAAAGAGGAGTTCTGACAGAAGGAATGCAGCACAATGAAATTAAGAGACAACATTAATGAGTGACAGAGTGGGGGACAGAGCCTCCAGACAAGAACCGTTGCTCTTTTAGAGATGGACAGTGATGCTGAAAACAGTGGGACAGGGGATGGGGGTGGGAGAAGGGGAGGGGGTGCAGACGACAGAACAGGAAAAAGAGAGGTCTGTTTTCCACAAGTTTCATGGTGAAATCAAAAATCACACCACAGGAAAAACAACATCCAACATCTGTGCCACTAACAAAAGAACTACTTGGTTGTGTGTAGGGCTGGGCGATACCACCAGAAATCACATTTCAATATATATTGCATTGAGGTGTGCATCTCTCCCTTAAAAGACAATTCAATAACACTTTACCTATGTGTGCTTTCTTTGTTTTTGTGTGTTTAAATTTGTGACAAGTGTTGCCTTTTAAAGCTACTTTCATGCTCCTTTTATATTACCCCTTGGGGATAAATAAAATACGTTGAATTGAATTGAATACGTTTCCAGATATACTTGAGGGACAATACCATTTGAACACAGAACGACTACAGAATCAGTGTGCTCCAATCTCCTACAGCTCATACAGACTATGCTGTACATACACTTTTATTTTTCATTATATATTGAAATAAGTTACAGTAAATCTCATTCCTTAGCTTTAAATTTGTGTATTTCATAGCAAACCACTGAACACCAGGTTTTGCGGCCAATATTGTCAGTAGCAACTGATGGTCTCTGCAAGGCATTTGTCATTGAAATGCTGTCTACTTGGAATCTTGTATCTGGTCTCTAAAGTATTTACTCTATCACACAAGCCCTTTCTCTCAACGGAACTCTATGAGCTGGAGTTCTGAGCAGCAAAGGAGGGTATAGATGTAGAATTTGGACTGAACAAAATTCACAATATCCACATATTTGCATTGTTGCCGTCACAGGTTTCACTTTACGACTCACACCATGCCCCCAGGTTTAATTTGAACACAATTACAAACAGCAAATGTTTTCTCAGATTTTCCTTCTTTCTTAGAAAAAAATACACTTTGCACTTTAGATGCACTGTATATCACAGGGTATGTGCTGTTTCCCAACACTAATATCACTCTCATAAAATATCAACAGGAGCAGCAAAGTTTCAGATTCAAAACTTCAAAATCAGGACATCACTTTGTTCATAATACATTAAAAGTGATTGTGTTGAGAGTGGTTATTAAAGTTACGACTGGCTTTGATTCATACTAATTTTGCTTGAATGCTGACATACAAGGGGAAGTGGAAAAGTTCTCAGACAAGCACTGGGAATCAAACTTGGACCTACTAGTTTGACCCAGAGAGCAAAATTCAATCATGGACCTGTGAAATTCAAGGTGGAGGGGGTCTAATAAATAAATAAATAAAATTTTTTATTATGTTTATCTGAGTTTTTGACTCTCCCTTGTATACATAAAGTTTTTATTTGTCAACGAAAGACATATGGAATATCACACAGCCTATGACTTAATCACATAATTAGAATTACATACAAATATATTTATGTGCATTTTTTTAAATGATCATAATGATAATTTATTTCCTGTTACATTTATTATACTTGAGTGGAGGGACTGTAACACCCAATAATTCCCCCCTGGGATTAATAAAGTACACTGATTGTTACAGTGTCAGTGAACACATCACAAAACTCCAGCAAGTTAAAGGTTTTACTACTATATGGACTTAAATATATTCCGTAGCATCAGAATATTAATGCTGTAAATGACCAATGACCCAAATCAGCCTACAAAATACCATAATTACACAGGTATTCTGCATCCTTTTTAATGAATCTGTGTTTGTAGGAGGGAGAGAGCAAGAAAAAACAAACACCAAAATAAGTCTGATGCCATCGTCTTGAATAGAATTACATTACAGTTTATACTAGATATGCATCACGTTGAGTATATTCTACATATTGCCCAGCCCTAGAAGTGAGGCTTTCAATTACTCTCTGTATGGACAATGAACTGTAATGACAATAAGTCCAAATTGATGGAGATGCTTAAAATGGACATAGAAATCAAATGAAACCATACAATTCTCTTAAAAGTGGAGGAGTGGGTGTTTGGGGGAGGGGGGAGGGGGGATTTTGTCATGTATATAAATATGTTAAAATGAAACAGAAGGCACGTTATCAAAGACATGTTTTTCACTGTTCTAATCAGGCAGTGAGGCAATAACTGGTGGGACATACCGCTCTGGGCCACTGCTGTCTGGGACTGATACACTGGCATTGTACTGCATGGGCCGAGGTGGTGGTGGTGGTGGTAGTGGTGGTGGTTGTGGTGGAGGAGGTTGGCATTGGGCGGGGGCATTCAATCACAAGATGTCAAGTTACGTGCCCATTTAAGGAGGGGCACAGTTTATGGGCGGGGCCAACCGGGAGTGTCAGGTGGGCGGGCGGGCGGATGTTCAGGGGCGGGCGGAGGTTGGGCCAACGTCAAGGTGGGCAACGCAGGAGGGGCATGTCGATCCAGTACATGGGCAACGGAGGAAGGTGGCCAAAAATAAAACAAAAAGTAAAAGGAGAAGGGAAAAGGGGGAGAAGGAATACATTTTTAATTGAACACACGCTACACTTTGTCCCAAAAGTGAAATTGTGGTGAGTGAAAAAGAACAGGAACAGTGACCTGGACAAAGATCAGGTTAATACACAGTCTGGAGCACTGCAGAGATTTACACAGTATCTCTGTAAAAACGTCAACTCCGCTGATGCACCTGTTGTCACATCGGGGTCAACCATGACTCTGAGGGGAGCTGAGGTCAGCTGACACTCACAGGAGGACACAGGAACAAAATCCAATGCATCTTTATCAAAACACCCTTCACTTCATCCATTTTGATCCAATAGGTAGAAAAAAAGCTCAGGCAGCGTCAACTTCATTGTTAAAGAGATGGATGTGCACACCAATTATTATTTGTCAAATACAACAGAAACGCACCAAGAAGAAATCTGGGGCTGTTTCTGTGGGAATCAGATGGCTTAGGGGTGGGATTTATTAGGTCAGTAACTGGAAAGGAAATTTAGATCCTTGCAATTTCGGTCTCTTTATGTACAGATGCATTTGTTAGGTCGAGTAATATCTGGGAATTTTCAGCAACAGGGGGGTCAGCAGCCAACTAAGGGTCGTTCTCAGCTGCATAAATGCTAGCAGCAAATCACGTCTTTACTCACATCAGTGCGCAGAGCTTTTATGTTCTTTCCACCTTTTCCAATAACAGCACCAGCATTCTGTGGAGAAACGCATAAAGAAGACTATGATCCACTTGGAGAAAAAAAACAAACAAACAAGCAAACAAAAAAAAAACCCACATTAAATAGATACTCAAAGGCTACATTCAAAATAGAGGGAAAAGGGGCCCAAATGTGATTTCCTTTATCTCATATGAGACTCAGCTTTATTGTCATTGGATCAGTGGTACATGATACAACGAAATGTAGTTACCCAGGTCTTGGTTTTGTAATAGAAGATAAAAGGATAAAATATAAAATATATAAAAAGCTAAATAAAGTAGAATAAAAACGATCATAAAATGTGCTAATAGTAGGGGTGTAACAGTGCACTCGTTTGTATCAAACAGTTTTAGTTCAGGGCCTTCGATACAATAAAAAGATGAACGATTACATGTAGCCTATGTGAAGAACGCAAACACTCAGGAAGCAGGATGGACACATGCAGAACTGATGTGCAGGGTTTCCTCTAGATACAGTGTTTACATAATGTATTCTTCCAGCTCCACCCAGTATAAGGTGTCCCACTGCTGCCATGATTGAACAGTATTTCTGTTTACCTAAATATCTTGTTTCTATAATGGTTCATCCACCAGTATATGACAGATCTTTTTATCCAAACCATATCTTTAATGATAAAATAGAACTATTGTTAC
>JAQQZY010000005.1:58498513-58510317 GCA_030068375.1 Ostorhinchus rueppellii
CCTAAGTAGCTGGGATAGGCTCCATGTGACCCCCGTGACCCTAGTGAGGATAAAGCGGGGATAGAAGATGAATGAATATATGTGTGTGTGTATGTCTGTATATATATATATATATATATATATAATTATCCTTGTTCTCTGTGTGTCATGCAGGTGATCGAGTGCATCACCCAGGGTCGTGTCCTGCAGCGACCTCGTACTTGTCCTAAAGAAGTGTACGACCTGATGCTGGGCTGCTGGCAGAGGGAGCCCTACATGAGGCTGAACATCAAGGAGATCCACAGTCTGCTCCAGAGCCTGGCCAAGGCCTCACCCGTCTACCTGGACATACTGGGCTGAGACGCCACCTGTGTGTATGTACTTTGTGTGTACGTGTGTGTGTGTGTGTGTGTGTGTGTGTGCGTGCGTGCGTGTGTGTGTGTGTGTGTGTGTGTGTGTGTGTGTGTGTGTGTGTGTGGAGAAGTGTTAGTGTGTTGTGGCTTCACATGATAAAACAGAAAGGACAAGCCTGAAGGTGTGTGTGTGTGTGTGTGTGTGTGTGAGTGTGTGTGTGTGTGTGTGCGTGTGTGCGTGCGTGCGTGCGTGTGTGCGTGCGTGCGTGCGTGTGTGTGTATCTGTGTACAGTACCTGACTGTAAATGTTACTGTAAATGCTACTGTCCATGTCCTCATTACATTGAGAAAAGCCTTAAATTCAAAGTGACTTTGATTTGTTCCAGTTTTCCTTTTTCTTCTCCAGTTGAAGACTTTATTGAGGCATGTTTCACAAAGGAAAAACCAAAATGCATACAGGATTTTATATCACATCCTTAAACCTATATGTTAAAGGTATAACAATAAAAGAATCCTGATAGTCAGTAAAATCACTTCAAACATTCTCTCTCTACATGAACTGTATTAACCCATAAAGACCCAGCGTTACTTCTGTGTCAGATCCCAAAAGAAATGTTCTCTATATTTAACCTTTATTAAGCGATGTATCACTATTTATTACAATACTACCATCTGTATTTTGCTTTTTTTCAGCATAAATCAGGTGTTTTCCTGTATTTAATTCACAGATCATGTAAATGTTCATTAAAGCTCAGATTAAAGTCGGAGGTTATTAGATCAGAAACAGAGAAAACTGAAGAAAATGTGACTTTTTCAGTCAAATCTATCAATAACTGAACATAAACCAGTGTGTCCATCCACTGTCCACCAACTCCATTGGTTTTACTGGTGAATCAATGAGCCCGTTTACATGACCATAAAAATCCAATAACTGGGAGTAATCTGATCATTGCTGTAATCAGATGTGATGTATTTACATGCACGTCAGAAATGTGATTATCAAAAAAACAGTGGTTTACATGTTTCAGTTCATTATTTCATTTCTTTCAGAGTATGTACGTAAGTTATGACATAAGACGTACACCTCCTGTTATTTTCAAAGCATCCGGTCTTGTCTTGTTACTATGGCAACGCCTACAGTGTCAGCATTAGCTGCACTAGAAAAAATCCAAATCTTACCGAGTGTATTTTTCTTATTCATAGTCAAAATATCCTACACTTAAAATAAGACAGAATCACCTAAAGAGGAACTTTTTAGTGAAATATAAGAACTGATTTTTCGACAATAGATCTGGAAAATCTGATTTCATGAACAGTTACCAACATAATTTTCACTTGTTCCATTGGCAGATTTTTTATTTATTGTTTTTATTTTTATTTTTTTGCTTGAATTAAGTAAAAAAAAAAAAAAAAAAAAAACTAAATGGAACAAGTGAAAATTATCTTGGTAAGATTTCTTGAAATAAGCTTTTCCAGATCTATTGTCTAAAAATCATTTCTTATATCTCACTGAAAAGTTCCTCTTTAGGTGATTATGTCTTATTACCTTCGCCAACGAGGTTACATTTTTACCAGGGTTTGTTTGTTTGTTTGTTTGTTTGTTTGTTTGTTTGTTTGTTTGTTAGCGAAATAACTTTAAAGGTTATGGACAGATTTTAATGAAATTTCCAGGATATATCCACTCTGTGTCAAGGAAGAGATGATTAAATTTTGGAGGTGATCCGGATCACCGTCTGGATCCAGGAATTTTTTTTAAAGGATTCTTTATCATTGCGAGATAGGGCATGGTGGCACAGAGTTGAATATGAGGTCATTCAGTGCCATCTAGTGGAGGAAAGTACAAACACTTCCTTAAAACAAAAAAAAAAGAAATAAAGTACAAACACTACCTTGGCGGAGGTCTGTGCTCTCCGAGTGCTTTTCTAGTTTTAAGTGTGATGAGATATTTTGATTAGAAATGAGAAAAAACACACTCAGAACAATTGGGATTTTTTTCCAGTGTGTCCGAATGTGGGAGGAGCTAATACAATTATAAAGTAGGTCACATGTTGCTGCTATCCATTTCATTTCATTGGTTGTTTACCTTTTTTTAAAATATATTTTTTACATGTGCAGATGTAAAAAAAAAAAAAAAAAAAAAAGGAAAGAATTCAGATTAACCTGTATACATGAGTTAACAAATCGAGGTGAGTTAATCTGATTTCTCATAATCTGATTACTGCTGTTATTGGATTGTAAACCGACTCAGTAGCCACGTTTACATGGACACATTTTCCCAATCCGATCAAAATCTTGGATGATCGGAATATCTTAATCAACTGTTTACATGGACACTAAATAACACAATCCGATCATGTCGTGCCTATACATGCACACAGCATTTAATCAGAAAAAAGTTTGGGCATGCGTGGATTGGTCCAATTTTCCGGAAATAGTAGAAGAAGCCGTATTTCCGCCTCCGATGTAAACAAATGCCACGTGTCTGTGCAATGCGAGAGCTTTAATTTTTTGTGTCTTTCCTTTTCCCTACCTTCTGGTGCTTGTTCATTTGATTTCAAATGTGAAATTATGGACATGCATCGTTTGTTCGAATGCATAATTTGCAACTTTGTTTCGCAAAGGCGGAGACGCGTCATACAGACATAGTACACATGCGCAGTGGAGATAATCCAAGACAGGATCAGGTGTGTACATGGAAGCCGATCGGAATAATGATCGGCATAAACCACCTCTCTCTTTCGGACTAATTTTTCTTTCCGAACGCACTCGATCGGATCCGAATCTTCCAATTGACGTGTTTACATGAGGCATTTTCAATCTGATTGGTCATTTATTCCGATTATTTGTGTCCATGTAAACCTTAGCCTTAGTGGGAACGAACCAGTTTGGACCAGTAGATGCTTTTGGTCGGTGATGTGTGTTTGGGTCTTTATGGGTTAAAAAGCCGCTCCTGTGTTCTGTATTAGAAATGAACTAAAGGTTAATGGACGTGTCTCATAAGGGACAGTGTGTGGACTCATAGTTGTACATAGAGCTGTCTGTTCTGGCAGCAGAATCACACACACACACACACACACACACACACACACACACACACACACAGGGTCAGATTCTACTGGTAAAAACAGCAGCTCGTTACATCACATACTATTTTAATATATGTACAATTTGTCTGTACATTTCCTGTTTTTGAGCCATGTTCTTCAAATATCATCCTATTTTCTGTAAACATTTTTATTTTATTTTTTTTTTACACTATTTACTAAAACTCATGTACAGTAGTGGTTAGAGTGCGCCGCTCATTCCTCCATGTTGATTTTTCTTTATTTTTATGTATCTAAAGCACAGAAAATGAGGACTTTTGAACTGTCGCCCGTCTCAAAAAGATGAGTGCAGTTCTTTTTTTTTTTTTTTGTTGATTTCTTTTATTTTTCAGCCACCAGCAATGCCATTTAGCAGATCTTTGTTGTTCAGTGGCCCATATCTGTAACTGAAGCGTGCACCTTCAGAGAATAGTGCTGTGGATGTTGACCAGATTGTATTCATAAGAGAAGATGAGCTGATGAAGTTTTCATTTTTGCCTAATTTCTAAAAAGGGATTGACAGGGCATTTTGATGCAATTTACTGTGCACAGACGTAGGTTGAATATACCAGTGTGTTAAGTGTGTTTTTTTTGTTTGTTTTTTTAAATGAAGTTGCTATTTGTTTTGTTGTTGATTATCCATGTAATCTAATATTCATGGTGATGTTGTCGGCTGAGGCAGAGGTTAAAGGGGTCGTTTAAAAGTCCCAGGGGAGCTGCTGACTGACGACGTCCTGTCCCAGGCAGCGCTCAAGCACATTTGCACAGGCAGACCATGTTAGTGACGCAAGGATGTAAACAGAGCGCTGGAGTTTACTGTCTGCGTTCCCTCCGACACGCCTGTTCTCCTGACTCTGATAAAAAAGACTAAAACAAACAAACTCAATTTGTGTCAGAGGCCACATTCAGTACGATTTGATCTCAAGTGGGCGGGACCAGTAAAATAATAGCATCATAACTGATACATAATGTGTGGTTTAGTGCAAAAAAAACAAACAACAAAAAAACATTAAATTATGAAAATACTTACTTTTATAAAGTATCCAAACAAAAAAGATGTGAAAAACCTGCAAAATCTGAAATTTCTTAAATGAAAAAATAAATATAAAAAAATAAATGCAATTTTACCAATGTTATAGCTCAACTTGACCAGTAAAATAATAGCATAATAACTGATAATGACAACCTTTTTGTCTTTGCTTTAGTGCCAAAATTTTTTAAATTACGTTTATAAACTATCCAAACAAAAAATGATGGGAATAACCTGCAAAAACTGAGATGTCTTAAGAGAAATAAATGCTATTTTTACAATGTTATACCTCAACTTAACCAGTAAAATAATAACATAATAACCAATAAATAATGACAACTCAGAATTTTGGTCTTTGTTTTAGTGCGAAAAATGATCAAATTATAAAAATACTTACTTTTATAAACTATTCAAACAAAAAGGATGTGAGAAACCTGCAAAAACTGAAATTTCTTAAATGAAAAAATAAATATAAAAAATAAATAGAATTTTAACAATGTTATATCTCAACTTGACCAGTAAAATAATAGCATAATGACAAGTTTTTGTCAAATTTTTTGCCTTTGTTTTAGTGCAAAAAAATTAAATTATGACAATACTTTATTTTATAAACTATCCAAACAAAAAAGATGTGAATAACCTGCAAAAACTGAAATTTCTTTGGAAAAATAAATGCAATTTTAACAATGTTATACCTCGAATTAACAAGTAAAATAATAACACAATAACCGATAAATAATGACAACTCAGAGTTTTTGTCTTTGTTTTAGTGCGAAAAATAATTAAATAATAAAAATACTTGCTTTTATAAACTATCCAAACAAAAAGGATGTGAAAAACCTGCAAAAATGGAAATTTCTTAAAGAAAATAAATGCAATTTTAACAATGTTATGCCTTAACTTATCATTTCTACATGTGCATTATCAGATCTACAAAGACACCAAACACTTAATAACAGACAGAAAATCAATTAATTTAAAATTTAATTAATTCATTTTCTTTAGACGTTTCAGGTTGTTCATACTTTATTGTTATAGGATAGCTTGTGAATGTAAATATTTTCATAATTTAATGCTATTTTTCCACTAAAACAAAGACAAAACATTCATAGGCGTAATGTTTTTTTTTTTCTCACCCCAAAGAACCAAATATGGAGTCATAGTTTTTTGTAGGTTCTTATGTTATTCTTTTACTTGGGATCACATGGTCTGTATGTGGAACCTGAACTAAAACCAGTCCCACTCTTGTTTTGCTCATTCATGCACAGGCTGTCGGAACCTTTCACACCTTTGGGCTCAAACTAAACTTCATTAAAGGTTCATTATGTAACTTTCTTATCCGCTTGTTGTTGCTGCACCCAACCTGCTGATACTAGAAGATGATCAGATTATATAAAACGGTATTTTGACGAATGCGTTCATTAACAAACGCACTGATGGTTCTATACGTGGTGTTAGTGAGCGTCTGAACGTGTCACAGCTTCAGTCACTGCCGTAGTTTTTACCCCGAGAATGTGAGCAGAGCCGAATCCAAAGGATGATGACATCAGTAGTGTTCAGGAATACTATACAGAACATACAGACGTGGAAAAAATGATTAGACCACCCCTTGTTTTCTTTAGTTTCTTGTTCATTTTAATGCCTGGTTCAACAAAAGCAACAAATATAATAATGACAACAAAACTATCTCATATTAGTTTAATTTCAGAGCTCATATCTGTCTATTTTCCATGTTTTCTTGTTAATAAATACAATCACTTCAGTTCTTACGTTAATATCTGTGGCATTGTACTGACAAAAACAGTGCTTTTATTTATTCCATGGTTTCTTTTCTGTCTGTTTTAGTCACATGACACACACAGGAGTAAGGACTGGATTACATAACCATTGTTTTTGATGACTTTTGATGGTCTAATAATTTTTTCTGCAACTGTACCTGCATATCTTATCTCAGACTGCCAGAACAATGTGCCAGCATTTCTATAACATAGTGTCATAACAACAGCTCCAACATGAGGAACTCTTCTGTTTGGGCTGCACCGTATAAAACATGTTTTTCATTTTGCGTCGCAGTGGAAGCCAGTTATTTAGAGAACAGCAAATCTTACATGAACTTTTCACAACTTCTAACCTGTATACGCTGGACCCCCCCTCCATGAATTTACTTAATTTTCTGTTTACCACCCCTTAAGGTCGCCCCAGATTTTTGTAAAATGTAATCAAAGCTAAATTCTGACTTTTTATTTGTTGAAACTTTTATGTAAGTGGTGCAGAAGGAGGTCTGGTACAGTATGATCCTGTTGAAATAATGACAACGTTCAGGAAAAGATACCACTATAAAATATCCAGTCCATGTCTTCACACATACGCAGGTCCGCTGTGTGGACACTGATGCAGCCCCAGACCATCACAGATACTGAATTTACAACTTTGGCTGAAAACAGGTGGTCTTTTAAGTTTTTGACGTGTAGAATATGGAAATAACATGAACTTTAATCTATCTATCTATCTATCTATCTATCTATCTATCTATCTATCTATCTATCTATCTATCTATCTATCTATCTATCTGTCTCATTGTGTGAGCCTTAAAGATACCTTAAAGGTATCTGTCTAAATACCCATCATCCATCCATCCATCCATCCATCCATCCATCATCTGTCCATCCCTCCCTTCCTCTATCTTTACATCCCTCCCTCCATCCATCCATCTATCCATCCATTCAATCATCCATCATCCACCCATCCCTCCACCCATCATCCATCCATCCATCCATCCATCCATCCATCCATCCATCCATGCACCCATCTACCCTTCCATCCTTTCATCCTTCCATCCCTCCCTTTCGTCTATGTAAAATGTGGTTTAGTTTTAATGCATTTGAGGCATTTTCTTTTTTTTATTTCAACATGAATAGATGGAAAAATAATATAGAAAAGACAATCTGGATGCAATAAATATTACCCATGATATATATGTAAATAAAAAGATAAAGATAATATAAAGAAGAAAAATCCAACTGGACATAAAAAAACACCGCTGCTATCTCTGATTTAGTTTTCTATCAGTGCGTTCCTCACCTTCTACGTGTTCTTGAGAACCACAGTTTAATCCCCCCTTCCCCTTTTCCTACTCCAGTCTGAGCGAACCCTACACAGGCCCAGTCAGGGTGGACTCGTGCCAGCTCTGGTCGTCGCTTTATGAAGCAGAGCTCTGTCATTTAGGAATTCAGCAGCGAGTAACACGTCACATCCTTTGGGTTTTTCCAGGGAACTTGACCTTTGTCCTGTTCGTAGAAACCAGCTGAGGTGGGCTCATTTTTAGAGTTAGACCACCGTCTGTTCATTAAACGGAATAGGAAAAAAACGGTTTTATTTGAAGTAAAAAAAAGTTACATAATGCACTTTTAATGTATTTACCATGTGAGGTGGTCTGACTGTGTCTCATAAAGTCCTTCTTAACCCTTTCATGGTCACTACAGTGGACAGTTATTCTACACTGTAAAAAGTAAACATTGAATCAACTTAAAAAATGTTCTTCAATCAGTCACACATAAAAAAAAAATAGTTGAGTGAACCAAATAAAATATATTTAATGTAATTTATTTATATATATATAAAACACAATAACTGATGCTGTTCTAACAAATATGAACCCTTTCATGCATAAATCAGACTTTTTATTTTTTTTTTACCTGTTTTTATTCCTCTTTAGGCCTGAAAAAAACAATGCAATTGAATTTTTTTTTTTTTTTTCATGAGTTGAGTTTTTTTTATGGAGCTGCAAAAAATATCCAATCACATGGATACCAATGCGTTTGATGTTTGAAGAAAAGAAACATGTATTTACTGATAAACTGTGTGAAAACTATGAAATAACATTCTAATGCTGCTAATCTGATGTTTTCTCATATTTTAACTTACTCTAAAACGAGTTATTACTCACTTCATAGAGATAATATGCAAAAAAAATATTCTTATTTTTAATTTTTTGTTGTTTATAATTGTACAGATTTTATGTTTTGTTTTGTTTGATCTATTCTTATATTTTATTCTGTTATTTATTTATTTTCCTGTACAACACTTGGATCCACTGTGGTTGATTTAAAGTGCTCTATAAATAAAGTTGGATTGGATTGAATTTGGGGAAAAATTTAATTAAATTAAAAAAAAACAAACAACCTGCTAATTACAGTCTAATCACAATCAACAGTTGACACTCATTTATGTTTGTGCAGATCAGGTTTATCAATAACAGCAGTTACAGTAATGGTATGAGTGTCAGTGTATTATGGGATGGTGCATAAGTGTCCACTGTGTTGGCTGATATGGAAACAACTAAAACAACAAATCCATGAATATAGAAGAGAACAGCTGTACACTGTAAAAAGTAAATAATGAATCAGCTTAAAAATATTTCTTCAATCGGTCACACATAAAAAAAATTCGTTGAGTGAACCAAATTGAATTTAATGTAATTTATTTGGTTCACTCACCCAATTTATTTATGTGTGACCGACTGAAGAAACATTTTTAAGCCGATGCATTATTTACTTTTTACAGTGTCGAATAACTGTCCACTGTGCATGAAAGGGTTAAACCTACATCCAGTAGCGTTTTAGAATGAATTTCCTTTCTTTGAAGTTTATTCTGGCTGCCACTATTGACTTCAATGGGTTTAATCTGCAAAAAAAAAAAAAAAAAAAAATCATAAACATTTGACTTCTCAGCCGCTAACGGGTGGACACATCTGTTCGGGACACCCTGTATAGAGGCAGTGAGGCTTTTTGCTGATTTAGACGTTATATTAAATGCACTTTGTAGCGTTATTTAACCCCTGAATGCACAACCTGAGCAGCTGTGCTCAGCTCCACCTCCACTTCCCAGAAAAAAAGCTAAATATACTCTTTGTAAACACTGACCATAACCCATGGACGTCTTGAGTTCAGTCCTCGATGACAGTTTTCTATGTTCCTCAGTGTTTTTACGACATTTCTGTATAATAGTCACGTGTCTGCTGTATATAAATAGCCGTCCATTCTGTACAGTTCTGATATTTGTCTATATGAATTGTAGGCTATGTTTAATAGTATAATCTGTTTGAAGCAGGTACCACGTCCAAACTGTGTGACATCTATTGAAGACAATGTGTTATGGGCCACTGGCAATACACGCTACATGTAAATATGATTTAAGTTGTGCCACATTGTATTCTTTCTTTGTGCTCGTTCATGATACCAGTGGGAAAACAATCCTTTATTTGCCACTTCTGATCTGCAGAGGACTTTGTTTGAACGTGCGTTTTTCTCTGAAGATTAAAAGAAGAAGAATAAAAAGATCTCCACGTTCCTCTCCACTGTGACGGGGAGCGCTCACAAACCGAGGATGTGTGCGGTGCTGTCTGTCTGTCCGTCCGTCTGTCTGCAGGAGGACCATAGACTCTGGGCCTGGTACGAACATCAGGACCCCTCCTAGCTGACAGGTGTCCCAGCAGACAAGTGGGGAGGTCAAAGGTCGCCCCCCCTCGGCCAAGCGCCCACCACTGCCACTCAGCCTCTGACTGACTGTAGCTTATTTTGATCCTCTTTCAGATGAATAACTGTGACTTTGCATCATGAATAGTATATTATTTTGAATGTAATCTAGAGGGGTGGGGACCTTTTTTGAATGTAATCTATATCGGGGGGGAGGGGCCAATGATTTTTTTGTAAATATATGGTAAAAGAAAAAAAGACAACAGTTTTCATTCCTGTGCAGATAATGAATTTTACTTACTGTGTGAAGACAGATGAGTGTGTGTGTGTGTGTGTGTGTGTGTGTGTGGGAGTGTGGGAGTGGGAGTGGGTGTGCTCTCCTGGCAGATTTAATCCTGCTTTAATCAACCAGTTCTATCAATCAATCCAATGCTTTGTGCATCATGTGAGTAGCTTATCCACAATTAATGGAATTGTTCCTTGTGATACTGTGCATTTAATAAAGGTGGTATGTCTTACAATACGCCTCCAGTCTGTGCAGGTTGGAATGTGTTTGGGTTTTGTTTTTTTTTAATTGAATTTTATAGTTTGTTTATACAAACAAAGCACGACTGAAACTAGAAAAGCAGGCCTCCGCCAAGGTAGTGTTTGTACTTTTTTCTTTTTTAACCTGTCGAGGAAGTTATGTTTTTGCCAGGGTTTGTTTGTTTGTTTGTTTGTTTGTTTGTTTGTTTGTTTGTTTGTTAGCAACATAATTCAAAAAGTTATGGGCGGATTTTGAGGAAATTTTCAGGATATGTCCGCTTAAGAGATGCTTAAATTTTGGAGGTGATCCAGATTACCGTCTGGATCCAGGGATTTTTTAAAAGGATTCTTTATTTATTGTTTTTTTTTTTTTCCTTGAATTAAGTAAAAAAAAACAACTAAATGGAACAAGTGAAAATTATGTTGGTAAGATTTCTTGAAATAAGCTTTTCCAGATCTATTGTCTAAAAATCATCTTATATCTCACTGAAAAGTTCCTCTTTAGGCGGTTATGTCTTATTACCTTCGCCAACGAGGTTACATTTTTACCAGGGTTTGTTTGCAAAATAATTTAAAAAGTTATGGACATATTTTAACGACATTTCCAGGATATGTCCACTCTGGGTCAAGGACGAGATGCTTAAATTTTGGAGGATCACCGTCTGGATCCAGGAATTTTTTTAAAGGATTCTTTATCATTGTGAGATAGGGCATGGCGGCACAGAGCTGCATAAGAGGTCATTCAGCGCCATCTAGTGGATGAAAGTACAAACACTGCTTTGGCGGAGGTCTGCGCTCTCCGAGTGCTTCTCTAGTTTAACGTTCAGCCACCCCCACCATAACACAACCTGACTGTACTTATGGTCGATAGGTTTAATTAACAAAACTATGAAATTAAATTGTTAGTGGTTGATGAAGCTTGTACTCATCTCTAATCCCTTGTTCCCAAAGTTCTGCCCCTTTGTCCAAATATAGTCACTTCTGGCTCGAGTCTACTGGCTGATGTCACAGTTTCTTCTTTCACTAATTATTTACAGTCTGTGGCTGCAAAAGAATGGAAACGTGTTCAGTTCTTGATAATGTCCTTTTTTTGTTGTTTTTAATCCAAATGAACACTAGCTCTGATCAGACTTGATGACTACAGGTTCCTTTTGATGCAAACGATACCGTCACTGCCACATGTGGAGGGAGGGCGGGGCTTAGCAACTGCGTGTCTGGTTCTGACTCTGGGAACTGACAACAGACCGGATCCACATGAGCAGATGCAGAGGTGGGAAGTAACTAAGTAACTAAGTAGAAGTACTTCATTACTGTACTTAAGTAGATTTTTTTTAGGTATCTGTACTTTACTTGAGTATTT
>JAQQZY010000005.1:58730478-58742378 GCA_030068375.1 Ostorhinchus rueppellii
ATGCAGCAACAAATGATGAAGTTGTACAATTCCAGTTATTATCTTGCATTCCTGTGTAAAACTACATAAAAACAATGACAGCAAGAATGCAAACTGTTATCTGCACCAAAGGTGGACACACTAAATATGGACATGTATAGTTATTATTTGTCAACAAGGACTATTTTGTTATTCCAATTGGTCATTTTCTGTATGAATAACAATTGTTAATTTCAAACAAAATTTTTTTATACATTATGAAGTTATTTATGTTTTCATGACAGGTGGTCTAATACATTTGTTAAGCACTGTATTTACCATACCAGCAATTTCTTGTTAGTGAGTCTGCCTGATATTGGCCCTTTGTCTCCATTCTCCTCTCGGAAGTCATTGATGAGCTTGATGATTTTCTTTTCCAGGTCAGCTTGGATTGACACCTATGTTTAAAAAGAAGAAAAACATATTCAGCAAAAATTATCAGTTTGAATATGTTAAGAATATGATCACAGGTCAATGTAAACTACCAACAGATGACAGCCAATCAACATGTAGCCAGTGGGCAGATAGAGCTGCATATTTACTTGGCATAGACCACGGGTGTCAAACATACAGCCCGCGAGCCAAAACTACTCTGCCAAATAGGTCCAATTGTAAAATGCAAAAATTGCACTGAATACGTTAACAATCAATAATGTTAAAATTATTTTAGATTAGTTCATACAGACCAATATGATCTCAAGTGTAAAATGTATACCATAATACTGGAAGGCATTACTGGAAATCAAGATGTTTTTAATTGGCCGCTTTGGCACCTATAGTTGAGGAATAGTCCCATCTCCACATTAAATATCTCCACAAGTTGATAGGATCAATATTTTAGGACATATTAGTCATTTTGGAATACAAAAGCCTTACAATCATAATGCTCAGAAGTGCAGTACCATGCTGTATGATGGGAAATTAAGTTAAAAACCGGAACAACACATTTACCAACTTCAGTCCTTAGATATCGACATTAATATGACCAAGGCACTATTACTATCATAATAACAACTCCAAATTTTTCTCTTTGTTTCAGTGCACAAACATTACATTTCCATCAAAATGTTTACATTTACAAACTGTCCTTTCAGAAACAAAGTGAATAACTTGAACAAAATACGAACAACTTAAAAACTCTAAAGAAAAGCAAGTTAAATATTAACAATATTCTGCCTGTTACTAAATATTTTGTGTATTTTTAGATCCACTGTGATCTGTAAGTTGTAATACGCATATGTATATAATAAACATATGAAACATACAGTTATTTTTCTGGAGATGATTGAGGCTGTTCATGTTATTCACATATTTAAGGACACTTTGTAGATGTAAACATTTTTATAATGTAATTGTACTTTTATTGCTGACCTGTGATCATATTCTTAATATATTCAAACTGATAATTTTATTATTTTACTTGTCTGGCCTACTTCAGATCATATTGAACTGAATGTGGCCCTGAACTAAAATGACTTTGACACCTCTGGCATAGACAGAACTGAAGTATGAGTCACTGGAGAACTTACTTTAAGAATGGACTTGTCAGAGATTCCTGTGTCAACTTGGGCTGTGTTAGCAAGACTGTATGTTTTGGGAGCTGTAGAAAAGAAAAGAAAAAATTGTCATTTTTGGACCTGGCAACACACATGGAGGAAAGTCTGCAACTGTTCATTACATTCATGTTTCTGGTTGAATAGGGTGTACGGTTGCTCATGACAGTTTAACAAGACGCAGTTAAGTACCCCCTAGTCCAAAATGACATGATCAATACTATTATGGTATGTGGCACCAAAAGCAAAGCTAATTGAGTGCTCTTCAAGATGTTAGCTTGAGTGCATACATTCACGTGAACATGACTGCGCGTGAATATTACAGTGACGTTTTATTTTAATTAGATCGACGTGCAGCTGCAATAAGAAACATCACCTTTAGACTTGTTCTCCTTGGCTGCTTTAGTGGTTTTGTTGCTGGCTGGTTGTTTTTTCGGCTCCTCTGCCACGCCGTTCCCCGCTGCAGCTGGACCGGTCCTACCCGCTGCTGCTGCCGGAGCCACAGGAGCAGCCGCCGCCGCTGATTTCTTCTTCTTTCCACCCATTTAAAATCCACAACACTGCCTGACTGCGGCTTCTCTACGACTCACAATTCATCGGCAAGGCGCTTAATACGTATAGAAAGAATAATGAATAACCAGTGAGCTTAAAAAAAAACCAAACTCAAGCGCTCCCTCTTCGTTATCATGACAGGATGGAAAACCTTTTGGACAACGCGGCTGCCGTAGCGGAAGTATTACTGCGCAACCGCGTGTTGAATTGTGGGAAGTGTGCCCCTAGTAATCATGGCGGACGCCTTTGGAGATGGGTTGTTCAGCGTGTTTGATGATGATCAACAAACTACCGCAAGCAAAAAAGCACCTTCCTCTGCATTTCCTGAAATAGGGTAAAATATTTAATTTTACTTCATGATTCACGATGTGTGGAATATTTATGTTCGGTTGCGCAAAGTGAACATGAGCGTAGAATCATGCGGGCTCTGACAAGTTGGCTAACAATGCTAACAACTTCAGGTACATATGGTCTGTGGAAAGATGGTAAAACGTTTATAACTTACAACGCTTCCTCGAATTCTTTTGTTTTTGTAGAAATGTTATGTCTGGTTGCTGTGAATGTGCCTGTCTTATTAATGCGAGTTAACTTGTTGGTAAATATCACATTCACAAATGAAAATTCACACATAAAAAGCTCAGTTTTGACGAAATAGCTTCTTCAGGAATCCAAAAGTCTGTCAAAACATTGAATACATTGAAAAAACCTCCACATTGAATACATACGGTATCAATAATATCAAATAACTAAGTTGTCGGGAGATTTTTAACAGTAGTTTTATTTTCGTTCTTTTCTTTTAGTCACAAATGTGTGTGTGATTCCAATGTTCTTCTGTTTATGTTGCTATTATACAACTTCAATGTTAACTTTATGTTGCCTTCAATTCTTAGTTGAATGTATATAAAACACAAAGACTGGACGATTTTAACCCATAAGGACCCACTGGGACATTTGTGTCACTTCTAAAATGAATATTTCTCTATATTCAGTCGTCGTTAAGTGCTTTATCGCCATTTCTTGTAATGTTGTCTTCTGTATATTGGGTTTTTATTTCAGTGAAAATCGGGTATTTTTCAACATTTAATTTACTGATCCTGTAGATATCCATGAAAGCTCAGAGAAAGGAAGAATAACGTTTGGGTCTTTAAGGGTTACGTTTTGTGTCAAGCTGTGAATAAATTAACCTAAATGCAGGTAAACTCAACTAAATACTGTCTTGTGTCTTTCTACTCCAGAAAATCCATAAGTAAAAATGGATCCGATAAGGATGCTGGTCCTTCTGCGCGTGGCAAAAGGGAGGCAGACAGTGATGGTGGAGAGGAGGTGATGCTTGGGAAGAAGGCTCGACTTGAGGCAGTTTCTGCAAATGAGCTGAAGTGAGTTGATGTACAAATGCCTTTTTACTATGTCAGTCTTTATTGGATTTAAGTGTTGTTACAGCCTAATGATATGAGATAGAGTTAGTATGATCATCAACATCAGCCCACTGACTCACTGCTGGGACAGAAGTGCTGTTTTTTTGTTTTACCCATTTTTATTCGGTTTTATATGCTGCTTTTTTTAGTACATGCTGCTCTTAATCCTGCACTGACTGGACTGTAGCTGTTGTATTTATTTTTTAAGTATTAGGTTTTTATTGTTAGTATCTTCATGTCATAACTGTTTTTAGATATTTTTTTATTTAGGGCTGTACACCATTGGTCCTGAGTACTAATTTAATTTCATGTACTCATGTGAAATGACAATAAACTTGAACCTGAACCTGATAATTGAATACTGTGCTAACTTTTTGGATTGCTTATTACACTACTACACAGTAATTATAAGAATATATAATGCAAAAAAAGTGTGTATTCTTTTATGCATAGGAATATGCTCTGGAGGCAATACTTGTTTTGTTTTTCAGTCTTGCAGAGTTCATGCCCCAGGTCAAGGTAGAGCCAGTCGAGACGGTGGAAGGATGCTCCCATGAAGTATTAACAAAAGCTTATCAAAATTGAATTTGAATTTCTGAATTTAACAATTAAAATGAGAATTAATTATTTGTGTCTTTGCCTAATAGGTTGCTTTGCCTACAAGTGAAGAATATAAACCTCTCAAACCTAGAGTGGGAAAGGCAGCCAAGGTAGGTTGGATCCTTATGATTAACTTCTTGTGTTCACAGTAGAATAGTATTCAGTGATATAACTTAAATGATCTGTGTAAAGGCTGGAAACAGGGAAAAAATAAACAATGTAAAACTAGCCCTGAAACCACAGCACAAACATACTGCATCATATCATACCATTATGCTGGTTTAATTTAACTATTAATAATCTGTAGCTTGATATTAAATAACTAATAATGAACCAGGATTGTTTTTTTGGTTTTTTTAATGTTCATATGGTTTCTTGTCTTGCAGGAGTATCCTTTTGTTCTTGACCCTTTCCAGCGTGAGGCCATCCTGTGTATTGATAATAACCAGTCTGTGCTCGTGTCTGCACACACGTCTGCTGGCAAAACTGTTTGTGCTGAGTGAGTGTTCTTTAACCATGACATCTGTTTTTGATGCTATATATTTTTTTAAAGATAGTCACTATATCACAGTCAAAGATCATTAAGAACACCAGACAAGCAGAATGGTGCAGCTGCTTCTATCTTATCTTTTGCATGTAGTAATACACTTTGCATTAATTAAACATGGTTATGTCATCTTTTTGTAGATATGCCATTGCCCTGGCCCTCAGAGAAAAGCAGAGAGTGATCTTCACTAGCCCCATCAAAGCCCTGTCCAATCAGAAGTACAGGGAGATGTATGAAGAGTTCCAGGATGTCGGACTGATGACTGGTGACGTGACCATCAACCCCACCGCCTCGTGTCTCGTCATGACAACAGAGGTGTGACTTATGTGATTTAATTCAAAGCCAAAGAACAAAATGTCAAACACAGTTTTTGCACCTGAAAACTTTGTCTGATTCTGGAACTGCTCTCTTTCAGATCTTGAGGAGCATGCTTTACCGAGGATCTGAAATCATGAGGGAAGTAGCGTGGGTCATATTTGATGAGATTCACTACATGAGAGATGCAGGTAAGGAAAGAATACAGTGTGCAAAGATATTTTATTAAAGGTTTTTGAGCTCTAAACAGAATTATAAGACTTGATTGTAATGAAACGCTTCAGTGCTGACAATAATACACAAAAACATGAGCAAATGTGTGCTCTAAAACAATCTTTAGCCTTCTCAACTTTGTGTTGATGTCAATGGTTTACTTTGTTGAAAAGGGGTTTTTTTTGTCAAGGTTTGTCCCATTAAGATGTGGGATCTGTTTTTAAGGAAGACCTGACCAAGACTGCAGCAAAACAGCCACGTCATTACAGTTTTACAAAAATAAAAGCATTTGCAAACATAGAAAAAACATATACAATCAGTGGAAACATTTACAAACCAACAGCCTTGATTCCTGAGTTTTAATGCTGTCTTTAAGATCAGTCAAAGGAATCGGTGTTTGTAGATGGAGCTCAGACTGAAGCTCAATTCAAAAATTGTCACTTTTTAATTCAGGGTAAAGTATTAAACCACCCAAATTTCTGAGAGTTTTCATTGGTGAGTTTAAGATCAACTCTGGGTTCATCCTCCTTTCTGTCTCATGCCAATTTATTAGCAGTTTTCAGAATGATGCGTTTCGGAGCGGGCTCAAATTATACTTAAATTACATAACATTACTGTGGTTCAGAATATTGTTATAAACCACCTTTGCTTTTGCTGTACTTCAGAGCGTGGTGTGGTGTGGGAGGAGACCATCATTCTTCTTCCTGACAATGTGCATTATGTATTCCTGTCTGCCACAATCCCCAACGCCAGACAGTTCGCCGAATGGATTTGCCACCTACATAAGCAGGTAGACCGACTGACCAGATTTACAGAATGAAGGATGAGCACTTCAGCACACAAAAGCTGATTAATTGTTGTTCCCAGAGCTAGAGTATAGTCATTAATTTTTGTGTTTTTCCTGTCTTTTGCAGCCTTGCCATGTAGTGTACACAGACTACCGTCCCACTCCACTGCAACATTACATCTTTCCAGCAGGGGGCGATGGACTCCATCTGGTAGTGGATGAGAATGTAAGTGCACCACTGCTCTACACAGTGGAGTTAAAGCAGTAACAGCTGATTATCCTTACCTGATCAGAGTATTGTCTTGAGTATTTCTATATCCATAACTCCAAGACTATGACACATTTTGGCCTAAAGATTTCACACAAAGTCAGTCTTTTCTATTTCGAAATCCTCCGAGATAACCCAGATCTGGATCCCAGTTGTCAATTTTCAGCATTTTGTTTTAAAGGATTCTTCACCATTTGGAGATATTGCACTTGTCGACATTTTTTATGTTTTTCAGAGATGACTCACAATTATGAAAATAATCATGACATGACAAAGTCTATGGACAAAGCCAATGCGTTGCCAATCTGTAAACAATTCCAGCATATGTTTATATCTGCCATGTTTGATGTGCGTTCATACTCTGATAATTGGACTGATGGTATTAAGACTGAAGACTGAATTAAAAAAAAAAACATAAAAATATGAATTTGAATTCTAGAACTATCTCTTGTGGTATTTTTTTAGAGCATATACAACCTGTCAGAAAAAAAAGCTACATTTTTTTTTACATCCAGAGTTAGTGATTTTTCACCATGATCTTGTGTTGAGGATGGGAGTCTTCTTCAACACATCTTGCAGGTTACCAGTGGGGTTCAGGTCTGGACTCTGTGGTGGCCAATCCATGTGTGAAAATGGTGTCCTGTTGTCTCTGAACCACTCTTTTACAAATTGAGCCTGAGGAATCTTGGTATTGTCCGATTTTAATGCCCCCTAGCAAATGAATAGTTAAGAAATGAGAAGCTGCTTAGCGTTAAAGCCCTTGTTGTAGCTGAAACATATTAATCACTGCTGTAATTATCCAGTGGAAGGATGGGAACTATTTGCTTCGTTAAATCCAGGTGGAAACACTTTTTGGCCATGATGTGTACATATGCTTCAGTTTGTGAATCCATAACCTAGTGGAATTATTGAGCATTATGGACCTGATCTGAGGGGGTGTGAGGGTCTCCAGTGTCTGATTGTCCTGTTTAGGAGTGGAGCTTCTTTTACACACTGATTACCTTTGGTACCAGTCCTTCATGAGTGGTGTAGTGTAACATCTGTGTGTGTTTTTCTTCAGGGGGACTTCAGAGAAGACAATTTCAACACAGCTATGCAGGTCCTGCGAGACGCTGGGGATTCTGGGAGCAGCAGTGGAGGCAAGTGGGATCCGAGAGGACGGAAAGGAGGCACTAAAGGTGTGTATGTTTCATATGTAACAGAAAAACACAAATACAGTCACAACTAGCACCATAATCAGGGTTCGTACAGGTGCTTGAAATCCTTGAAAATGCTTGAATTTCAATGTTGTGTTTTCAAGGTCTGAAAAGTGCCTGAATTGTAGTTTTAAGTGCTGGAAAGTGCTTGCAAATATAACCGTGTGATGTGATTTATGCATTTAGTTTTAATATTAACTCTGCCAGGTTAGATGGCAAGCCAAAGCTACTTGCAGAGAGGTGGTGCATTTTGAAAAACAAAATTTTATTCAAAAAAATAAAAAGTCCCACATGCTCTCAGTTCGACTCTAGGTACATTTTTATCTTAATCTTTGTCTCTGTGTGAATGTGCCTGAAGAAAACCAAATGGCTTCCCTTCTTTTGGATAAAACTTTGTGTTCTCTTTTAATTTCAAATCTTTTGCTATTATGAAACATCATTTTAGATGTTTGTAGTGTAATACGTTGTATGCATCCCCGTACGGGTCAATTGCGTTTGTGGCAGCTGTGGCCTAGATGGCTGGAAAGTCAGCTGGAGAGTTGGCTTGTGTCCAATAGGATGCCAGTTCGATTCCCTGGACTGGCGGAGAGTTGTTGGCTGATGTGCCCTTGAGCAAGGCACTTAACCCCCCATTTGCTCCCTGGGTGCCTGGTATGGTAAACCCACTGCTCCTAGTCTGCAGTGTGTGTGATGCATGTATGCATGATGTAGTGATGGGTTAAAGGCAGAGGTCAAATTTCAGTGTGTCACATGTTTATGTGTGAACCTACTGACAAAATAAAGATTCTTCTTCTAAATTATTGTGGTTAAAAAGTGAAAAAACTATACTCATGAGTAGGTGTATTTCTGTAGATAACATGTAGAAATGACCCTAGTGTTTAAGCTGCTGTCATGAAAAAAGAAAATGACTCCTTAAAAGTGCTTGAATTCAACCTTGAAAAATGCGTACAAACCCTGTACAGTGTGTGTTTGCGTGCTCACATGCGTGTGTTTTCTCCAGGTCCATCCAGTGTGTTCAAAATAGTCAAAATGATCATGGAGAGGAACTTCCAGCCCGTCATCATTTTCAGCTTCAGTAAAAAAGAGTGCGAGGCCTACGCTCTGCAAGTGGCCAAGCTGGACTTCAACAGAGGTATGTGCTGGGTGTATGAGCAGGTACTTGCAACAATGTGGGAGGCTTTGCGAAATACTTTCTTGATACAGGGTTTACATCAGAGGAGAGCATTTCCAGTTGTTTTTGGCTTCAGAGGACACTCGTGTTTTCATTCTTCATGTTTTGTTTTTACTGAGCTCAGGTGAGGCCAGTCATCAGTGTTGTGCAAGTTACTTCCAAAATGTAATACATTACAGATTACTTATTACTGTTAATTTACCTTACAATATTACTGTCAGAATTGTAATGCGTGCTGTTACTACCCAGCTCTGCTAGAGGTTAGAGCAAGTGGAGGAAGTAACAAAAGAAACAAAGAGGTAACAGGAGTAAAGTGCTGTTTTATTATTATTTTTGTAGCACTCAGCTGAATAAGGAAACGATTATACGCTGAACAGGTATTGTCAAATTAATCTAAACACAGCTATCCTAACTGAGATAGTGTTGAGCCCAAAAGAAATGAATAACAAAAAGAGAACCACTTCTACCTAATCAAAAGAACAACAGAGAAGGGGAAGTACCTGGTAATTAAGCAAGATAAAAGGAAAATCTAACACACAATAAACCGGCTACTTCTACTCCAGAAGGGCATTGTTTAATGTTATAAATGTACAAATACTTACAACTAGTGTAACCTAAAGAAATGAAAGGCGAAAAACACAAGACAAAACTGTATGCTCACACTGGATACCAGTGGGCAGAAAACTACAAACAAAATGTAAGATCATGAACACAAACACACCGGAGCTGGAACAAAACAAATGACATACAATAGAAAAACACAAGAACTAGTCTTAATAATACTTAAACAGGGTTCGCCACAGGTATTTATACTATCGTGTGTGTGTGTGTGTGGGGGGGGGGGGGTCTCACTGCAAAAGAAAGTCTCGTGCGAAAACCTCGTGATAGATGCAACTCCACGAGATTCCAAAGGAAATACAAAATGGTGCTGGAAAATGGAGCACGTCCCTGCAAACCCGACTGATTTTGGTAGATTTTTGCAAAATTATCGGGGAAAATAGAAAAAATTTGAAATTAAGTATAGCGACACTGAGCGAGCAGTACCCTGGCACAGCGCCGGTGTTCCATTGTCTGGGGAGAACCCTGCTTAAACGAAACTGAGCAATCTGAGTTCATGAACAGATACAAGCTGAACACACACACACACGAAGGCTTTGAAGGTGAACTGAACCGAGCACATGCTACAGTCGCCCAGAGCAGTCAGCTGGTGACAGTTAAATACATTATCTGGTAGGCGGGGCTCAGGTGGGTGCTGGCATCTTCCAATAGTGTTTCTCCACATCAGAGGAGCAGAGGAGGGAGGAAGCTTGCAGAACCAGCCTCAGCCTTTCATAACATAATTATATGTTCAGACAAACTAAATGTAGGAGATGAAGTGGAACAGCCCACTGGCTGTAACACGTTACATGACTCCTGTGTTACTTTGCAGTTACTTTTGAGTTGCATACAGATTTGTCATAAATGGTGTGTGTGCAAAAGAGATAGGAGAGCCTTGGGACGCATACATTTGCACCCAAAGTACATGTGGACTGATACCTCAGTAAGCAACGCTGCTATCTACACTGTTCGAATCCCAGCAGGAACACTTGCAGAACATTTTCCATGTTCAAACAGGGGGCACAGTAGATAAAATACACAACTGATAAAGAATTCTAACTCCTCATAAGCGTTATCTTACCTTGTCTAACTAGCGTCTGTAAAGCAGGGTTAGGGGTAGTAATGAGCGTACGTCCATGTGGACAATGGACTGTCTTCTGTCTGCAACCATTGGCTGAACACCAACAGGAAATGGAACTTTACAGATGTATTTTTGATTCTTTAAGAATCTTGCCATTTTTTGTTTTTTTTTTTCATTTGAGCAATTAAATTAGGGCAAAATATGTTTTCTAACACAAACAGTTTTGAACATGTCCAGAGTAAAATATTAATTGATTAGTAATGCCTGACCCTACTGCATTATAGCAGAACGTAATCTGTTACTGTAATGCATTACATCTGTAGTGTGTTACACTCTACATTGATTATCATCACAGACAAACTGAGCAAATAAGTCAGATTATCCTTTCATAGAGGTTTTTCATACATTTGTCATCACATTATCACGTTCTCGTGTCCAACAAACAGCATATTAACCAGAACAATACTTTGTGTTAGATGTGAAATCCGCACAGATAGTCATATGAATTTTTCTTTGTTTTGGCATTTTCCTCTGGAAAGACAAACTGCCAAGAGAACAAGGGAGTTGAAATTAGGCAACTGAAAGAGCTCACCAAAATGCTAAATTGTTGGCAGACTGAGCTGAATGAACTCCCTCCCCACTGAGCGAATGCCATGAATATGGTTGATTGTGCCTGTGCAGCTGGCCCTGCTGGTGGTCCAGTGATGAGTGAAGGGTTGCTTCATGAAGACAAATCTCTGCACAGCGGGAGATAATCCAGCACTCGATTAAACCTGGCTTACATCCACTGGCTTTGGGCCTTTTACATGAAGTAAAGCTTATGAAGTTGTACATTTCCTTCCTCCACCTCAGTTCTCCCTGCTTTGCGTCGTTCGTACATATGAGTAGACTTGTTTTAACGTCAGGCTTTTCCAACACCCAAGGCCTTTTTCTATCAGCACTGCCAGGTTTTTTCTTTATCACTAAAAACAAATGAAAGCCCTGCTCCAAAGATAACTTCACATTTCCAAATATCTGATTTATTCTGGGAAGTTTTTCGAGAGTAAACAACACTTTCCTAGAACAAGAGGCAGATGCATCCAGTAATATCATTCAGTTCATTCTCACTGGATAGAACAACATTTTACGTCATTGAGGAAAAGTTGAAATAATAGTTAACACGTTGAAAGACTTGGAGCCTTCCAAGCTGTATATGCGTAGGGCGTGTGAGCGATGACATGTCAGGTTTTACTGTTTTTGCAGTTGGAAAAATTCCAACAGTTTCTGAAACCTGAGACACTTTATAGGCTTTATTGGGTCATTGTGGTAATTTCACTCATGCCTCTACTAGAAGCTGTTTTAGCAGAATTATAACATGCACTAAATTGTACATGACTGCTAGATTTTGAAAGTTCTAAGTGCTCTGGAAAGATGGGCTAAAGGAGTCACTCACAGCATATTTTCTACCCTTTTTATAGTCAAAATAAGAAAAAATAAACTCCAAATGGATCACGTTAGGCCTTTTAGATATTGATAGGTTAATTGGCTAATCTAAATTGCCCATAGGTGTGAATGTGAGAGTGATTGTTTGTCTATATGTCAGCCCTG